>JAOWBL010069648.1:0-19387 GCA_028564865.1 Zenarchopterus dispar
ATATATATATATATATATATATATATATATATATATATATATATATATATACACACTGTTCCCATCTATAAATTTAAGTTTTGTGCTCATTCATTTTTTCACAAAAATAATAATTCCCTAAATAATCATCGCAAACTTGAAAGTGAAAAACATATATAATAAAACATATGTGAGAGTCAGTGTAAACCAACGGAGCGGTCAAAGATTTTTTTGTGTTCAGGGGGAAAAAAAACAGCAATGTGGACCTGTATGTCCTAAAGCAAGTTTACTAGCAGTCACACATTCACTGTGGACTTTTCTAAGTTTGCATAAAATGTAAGAATTGCATGAAAACAGAACAGTAAATGTTGTATTATACGGACTCTGCTACTCTATCACAAGTGTATTTTCTTCATTTTGCCTCTCTTGTCTTGGTTTGCAGCTCATGGCTTTGGTTGCCAGCACACTACTGGATCTTGTGAAAAACCTCAGAGCGTTTGCAGGAATACTGGTGGTGAGTTAGAGTACATCCAAATAATTTAAAGTCCAGATGAGCAATTCAGTCCCCCTTTCCTCGTCATAGACCATTGTAGACATTATTAGTGGGTATGTAAAAATAATAGGTTTAAAAAAGTTGGGAAACTGTAAAAAATATAGAAATGGAATGCAATGATTTCCAAAGCTCATATACCCAACATTTCATTCACAATGAAATTAAATTATATTGAATAACACTTTATAAATTCCCAGAAGGAAATTCCTGTATATGTTGTAGTAGCTATCAACGCTTAAGTCTTCTCAAAGACTCATCGTAGGTGGATGAAGCTGTGGGCAGCAAGGACTTCCTGTAGCGCTCAGTGTCGCAGCAGATCTGAAGAAGCGTCTAACTGAAGACACTGTTATTAAATACCTGTTGCTATACATATAAATAAATACATAAATAAAATTCAGAACTGAGAGCTCTTTACCTGACACAAACCCATGCTAATGCTTTGCTTGTTCATCTCTGCAGGTGGTGTACTATGTATTTGCTGTGTTTGGAATCTGGCTGTTTGAAGGTACCATTAAACCTCCTCTAGAGACAAGGTAAAGAAGAACCGTGTAAAATGTTACATGTTTTAACTGCATGACATAATTTCCTGTGAGAACCCTATCATCAACAGAATGTTTTATTCTTTCTTCCCTATCTTTTTTGAATAAGAATTCACAAAAATTGCGCAAAGATTTTTGTGAAAATAAAATGGAAGAGAGTTGCTGGGGCTGAAATCATGTGGTTCATTCATGTTGCATTCAGTGTCAGACAAGAAAAAAGACATCCCAGACATGCAGTATTCATGTCACACAACTCAGGACTAGACAACACTTTCTCCAAATGAACTGTTTACTTAGTAAAAGTATTGTTTGTCTTTGCTTTGTACCAAAGCAACCTTTGTGTGTCTTTCCAGCAGAGCAATCTTTGCTGCAAAGCACCATAAAAGTGTAGCGCTGCTGCTTTTTCTTTTTTCCAAAATAATATTTGATAAGAGACTGCAGATCACTAACACCTGAATACTGAGTTCCATGAACCTTTAACTGGACTGAAATAGAATCAGTCACACTTTCAAGCTGTTTCATTCTCAATAGTTTGATTTGTTTGAGTTTGGTTTGTAAGACTGTTGCATGAAAGTGGGATCAAAAATCTGGGATATCTGAGAAAGCAGGACTTGTGACATAGTCCACTGAGTTCACTCCAGTTTAGTCTGCTGCACAAACCCGAAGTTGGAAGGAGAAGGCGCAGATACATCAAGCCAGGTGGAACTAATCCTGGTACATTTATGTTCACGCTTGTGCTATACAGACCACGGAGTAGATCACAGATTTCCTAGTGAGGTGGGGTAGGAAGGATGAGCGAAAAAAGACAAGACGGTAAAATTCAATTGAGAAATGAAGAAGAGCTTCATTTTCTGTTGTGGGAGGACGAGTCAACAAGATCCAGTAATGTGGATGCATTAGCTGATAAACTAAAATAAACATACACACTTCAGCACCAATAACAAATAAACACAGTTGTGCAGTCCGGCTCACAATGTGTGCGACACAGCTAAAAAAGAACTAGTTAAATGTGTAACTAAGTTTCTCTGTCCAGACAAAATCAGCCTCTTACATGGATCACTAAACAGTTAGGTTTTATGTTTCCACTAAAGTTGGAACCTGGAGGATCAGGAGAGATGAGCTCCGTGTTGGAGCTTGTGAGAGAGAGGGAGGGAGAGGGAGCAGCCACTCTTCATAGCCTGGTCTGGGTTGCAGCACATCAGTGGGGACTCCTGCTGTGTTTTGGGGTCTATGTCCAATAAGGGGCCAATTCCTTATCACCAAGATGTCATAAAAGCAAAGCCTGCTGGGGATTTGAGTCCTTTAGAAGGTTTCTTTGTTTGAAACCTTGCGGTCTGACCTTGCTGCTGATGTTAGGCCTTCTTGGTTTCAGTGTATGGATGTGGCCCAACACAGTATAATTATGATCAGTATGCAGAATATATGAATTTGTATGTAAAGTTTTGATGCTGGCTAATGCAAATGAACATGCTCACAAATAACTGCTATTTAGACTGATTTTGGACCAAAGTGACTGCTGACTGAACAGCTATAAGGATTAAGAAATCCTGTAAGTATATTTGGATTTGACCAGGCTGCCTGCGCAGAATAAACCTCCTTTGTAACTTACCTGGCCATGCTTTCATGCAGCCCACTCAAGACTAAGTTTTATGCGATAACTCTCTGCTCACTTGAGTCTGTTCCCGTGAAGTGTGAAATGTGAAGTGTCACCTGATCTACTAGGCTCAGAATATTAGGCTGAATCTGTATGTTAGAGACATTATATTGAGTTTCCTGAGTCATCGGTGAAAGTCTCTGTGTTTTTGTTTGTTAATATGTTTGTACATGCCTTCCAGTGCTTCCATGGAGAACAGCACATCAAATGTCACGGTGGAATGTGGCACATATGAGCAGCTGGGCTACTGGCCAAACAACTTTGATGACTTTGCTGTGAGTAGTAAGAACCCATTAGGTCATCATTAGTTTGTCTCACCCTTTCAGTAATCCACAATGAGAGGGTCAAATGTAGAATGAAAATAACTTGATTTAATTCATTTTATAAAGCTGATAAGCTTTTTTAATAGCTAAAGTTGTGATGACTAAGCTCCTTCTAACTATTACTTATTCGTATTGCAAACTAAGTCTTAAAGCTGCAGTTGGTGAGTGTATTTTTGCCATTTGCTGGAATAACTATTAAATGACAGCTATTTTCTGATAAAGTGACATGAACTCGGTCATTTGAAAAACAAATCTACTCCTCTGGCACCACCTACAGCTTGCGATGCAAAGTTACTGACTGCAGCGTCAAGTGACACTCAAAGTGAGCGTGCTCGTACCGCTGCAGGATTGAAAGACCAGACCAATAACGTTCTTCTCGCATTCTTCTTCAGGCGGCAATTATCTTGCTGTACAACGTCATGATCGTCAACAACTGGCAGGCCTTCATGGAAGCATACAGCAGATACACCACAGAGTAAGAGGACATTTCTACGCACGGCAGCTTTTGTTGATCGGGATAACCGTGACGATGCTGATGATGTTTCTGACCAACCCGATTACTCCTCCAGGTGGTCCAAGATCTACTTTGTGTGCTGGTGGCTAACCTCCTCCGTGATGTGGGTCAACCTGTTTGTAGCACTCATCTTGGAGGTCAGTTCAATCAGGCAGCACATTTATTTACATTGGTTACAGCTAATAACAAACAATCTTCAACTTTGTTATCATCCAAACTTCTTCAAGGAGAGAACTGCTTCTAAGCTGATACTCAAAACAGCATACTGAACAACATTTTTAATCAATTAACTTTACAAATCTTTGCTCTGACAATGCTCATAAATATAACAAGACTGCAGTCTGTTCCTCTTGAATGTTTCAGCCTTCAGATGACAACAAGAGACTTCCCTCAAGTGAATGAAATAACTTGACTAAATCCTCAGTGTAAACACGGAAGGCTGCTGCACACGGATCCAGTATTTCTGTCTGTCCAGCTGTTTGCAGAAGCATCAGATATTCATGACCCAAGTAACTGGTGAAGGAGGAATATTCTGCTGACTGTCCGAAAGATTTTAGCTGTTGGGGAAAGTAATGCAGCAGCCCGTCGTCTTGTTTCCACAGCTCACCTGTGCAGTTTTGTAGATTTGAAAAATACAAATGTAAACTGAATTCGGAGATGTATGTCATAATTCCATCAGTCTATCATAAATAGTTTTGCTTTACAGAACCAAATTAGAAAAACAGATAAACAGATAATCGTTTTTCTTTTCTAAAAGAAATCTGAAAAATGGGATTTGAATTATATTGATCTGCTTAGTTTTTAAAAAAAATCTAAGATAGAAAAATGGAAAACAGTGGTCTGTTCCTCCGCTGTCATGTAAATAAACACACACACACACCGTCACAGTCACACCAGCATTCAGTCCTCATGCAGAATTTGTAGGAGAACCGTATGAGAGTGGGGACCGCCTCACACCGCTCGATCCCGACTCTTGTGTCCAAACAGAGCTGGAAATGGTGCGACATGTGTACGACACACTGGAAACGTGCCCAGGTTCTCTCTCCTTCTCCTAGCTTCCCATCACATAAGCTGAACAAACAGCTTTAGTTAGTTCCCCCTTTCCTGCGCTGCTTGTAGGAAAGTAAAAGCCTTTTTTATTCCTCCTTTCTTCCACTATACTGTTTTGGTCTTAGGAGTGTAAAAGCTACAAAATGCAGGAGTTTTTCTGTTTTCGATAACTGAAACAGGGAAATGCAGAAAACAAACTTTATTATTTTCTTTTTGAATTATTAAAACTCAGCTTTATTCATTTTATAGAAATGATTTAAGCTGAATTTTGAAGCTACAGAGAGAAAAAGTCTTAAAGGTTTTTAGGCCAGCTTAAAGTAACAAAAAAACAACAACCTTAAACTGCATTTTGTCTCATCTTTGCAAGTCAACTAAATGTGGAATGGGCTAAAACACAAAATGCAATGGTCTTGTTTTGTGACAGAACTTCACCTACAAGTGGGATCGCAGTCACAGCTGCTCTGTCACCGACGTGGAGAAGATTAGATATGAAACCTCTGTTCAGCTCATGTTCAAGTAGGTCTTGTTTCGGGTCTTAGAAATGGGTCACGTACCCTTCAAGCAATACCTAACTCCGTCTGCCTGTTATTGTTGCTATTATTCTCCAGAGAGCAAATTCAAGAGCCAACAGAAGAAGAATTAGTTTGTCAGCTGCACCGGCACCCCCACCTACACCTGCACTGGTGACACAGCCACCATCAGCACCAGCACCTACGGGTGCCAGGAGTCAAGAGTGTGATAGAACCAGAACCGTCAAGAATATTCTAAACTGCTGTCTTGTTCATCTTAGTTTTATTGTAAAATGTTACTTTTACTCAAACAAGTGTCAAAGACTTTTCCATTTTATGTTTGGAGTGAATCTCCGGGGAACTGTGGCTTCAGTCGTCCAAAGAGTCCCAGTTTCATCATAACGTACAAAATTCACAACATTTACTTGGTGGGATTCTACAAAACTCCATCAGACTCTCATTTTACAGCTATCAGCATGAAACTTTAGGGAAATTCCTCCATCATGTCATACTAGCCCACTCACTGCATTATTCTTTAAACTACTGGGCCTTAGTAGAAATAATTTAAAAATATTTATTTACAACCAAGGATTTTTTTTTTTAAAATGTGTCTGTTTTGTTTCTGCTGAATGCTGAAACTCCAGCACTAAATATTAGCTTTGTTAAAAAAAAAAAAACAACTTTGAGCCCCTTTCATTATCCAAATGACATGAAATGTGCAGCATTATTCATTAGGTTTTATAACTAATGCAAGTTCCCATGACCACTAAAAAAAAATGTAAACCTTGAATTTAATTTAATAGGGACTTTAAGTTGTCATGACAGCTGTGAGTGTGACAATACCGACGTGGCAAAAGGGATCAATCATGTACCAAATTAGCAGGACTGTAGCTCAAGAAGGCCTCAGAATCAGAATCACTTTATTGCCAGTGAAACAGGTTGCTCTGATGTAACAGTGCAGATAGAACATAAAATAAAGGAGAAAGTAAAAATAGAATAAAAATAAATACATGAGAGTAAAGCAAAATACATCAAAATAAAATAAATATACATCATGTTAAGCTGGGAGAGCTGGGAGGATTGGGTTGAATGCAGAACTGAAGGCCTGTGAAAATAGTTGCAGTAAATGTCTTTGATTGCTGTTTTTCTTCTGATCTACAGCTACAACAATGCAATTCAGGTTTGTTTTTGTTTTTTTATACGTGCCTAGACAAATCTGTTTGTAGCCTTCATTTACTGAAAGAAAAGTGATCACAAAAGTGGTCACTGAAATCACTTGGAACCGACATAAGTGAGAAATGAGCCCTGAGGTTCAGGACAGCCCAGTCAGTGGGGAGCACGCCTCACTAAAACCACACGCCCTTTGGGTTTTAGACCTCACTGGCTCCTCGCTCTCTGTTTGTAGCCCATTAGGAAACTGGGGAAATTGTATGTTGTTGTGCTGTTTCTGAACACGCACCAACGTTTGTTGGACTACTGTATTTATAGCTTGTTGACAGAAATTGTGTAATACAGTTTACTGTGGGACTTTATTCCTGCTTCACAGAAGAACAAATGCCAGAAACTTGGAAACACTTGCAAAAACTTGCAAACCGTGTCTGAAAGCATGCAACTTTGATTATGTGTATTGTGAATGCTTTGTATTCACACTTGAATATACTGTATTTGTAATTTCCAGTACATTAAGGGAGAGAAATGAAGGGAATTATGTTTTTATCTGAAAGCCAAGTGTTTGATTTGCTCACATAAGAGAGGGTAGTGACAGCAAACAGAAGCCTAAATAAGTTGCACATCAATATCTGCCATAAAACAGCGTCAATCACACTTGAAAAGTTAAAAAGGGAAAAAAAACGCATGCGTTTGTGTCTAACTTTTCTCATTTAAAGAGGATGTTACTCAGTCTTTTGGTGTTTCTGAAAACAGTTTATTGCTTTTTATTTTGTGGGGATAAATGATATTTTTTTATTAAGAAAATTCTGACAGTTTGTATATTTAACAGGTGGCAAATAAATATTTTACAACAATTAAGCAACTTTGTGATTTTGGTCATTCATTATTTAGAGATTACCATCATGTTAGTTTTAGTCTAGAATTTGCTGGATATGACATCAAATTCTCCCACAAAGCCCACATTTCCCTTGCAATCCACTTTAGTTTATCTAATTTATATTGTACCACTTTACAATAAAAGCAATCTCAGGGTGCCTGACAGAAGAAAAAAACAAGTCTAATTAAAGGGAAAAAAAGTCAAATCTACTCAGCGGTACTTTGTTGTAATGTGCTTATAATCCTTGTCATTCTAATTCAATTCAGTTCATTTGGTATAGAGCACTTTTGGGATGTGGCTGATCTTGGCTCATGTTTAGCCAGCAAACATGAGCCAAGATCTCAGAGGAATGTGTCTGCCATTCTATCACACCTGCACCACATCGAAGTACAGCAACTCTCAGGAAAACGGGGGTCCAATCCAGTATAAGACGCACCTAAAACAGGGATCAGAGTCTACTTATTAGATTGGTAAGTATCTGTCTGACCAAGCTGATCATATCCTTCACAGATTTTGTGGCATTTTTTAAAAAGTGCAAGTTGGAGTTTAGAATTAGAGGTAGACGTGAAAAGTTTTCAAATGCCAAAAGGAAAAGAAGAGAACATGAAGTTTTAGCTGTATAGGTGATCCAGCATTTGGAGACACAAAGTGGGTTTCTGTCCAATCATAATGGAACTTACGATTTTAGTTCAAAAACTAGAAACTGATATACACTCAGTCCAAGCCAGTCAAGGAATAAAAGCACAGACCTGCTGAGTGAAGCCTGGTCGACGTAAGGATTCAACGGTTTTAAAGATGAGGAGCATTTTTAGAAAGAGAAGGCAGATGACAATAACTTGGTTCAGAGTATATAAATTTACACCTTAGATCTAGGTTTGTTCAAATATCGTCACTTTGCAGTGAGAGTTGTGGAGATGTCAAGATGAAGAGCTTGTTAAACAGGAGCCAACAAATCACCGACTGTAGGAGTGAACTACCTCCAGCAGGCGGCGGTAGAGAAACACTAAGGAAGAGGCCTGCTCATAAAAGCCGAAGAAGAACAGAACCGGGAAGAGGAAGGAGTTTTGGTTTTAAATTTAAATCATTATTACTTTTTCATTCGTCCAGATCACATTCTCCAATAAGCTGTGCCATGGAGGGTAAGTGTAGTTATTGAGAAGGAAGGGGAGGTGACAGCTCATCAAAATTAACGTCCCAGTTCCCGACACACGTGCGTCACATCTGCGCCCCTTCATTTACCTGTTTAAAAGTTAACCAGCTGGTAAACTCGTCACACTCCAGAAGTGGCGCACGAGTGCGTGGGACCAGTTTTCCCGAGGCTTGGTTCGTAAATGATGCACGAATAAACTCTGGTTTCTGTCCTCTTTTGCGTGAACACAACTTATAAATAAGGAACATTTAAATCCCCGGTAAAACCACAGGTGACTGTTTCCACTAAATCCTAACTTGTCTTGAATGAGCTTGGCCCAGGAGATTTTATATTTGTCCCCAACAGGTGAGGTTACTGGCCTGACTCTCCTTGCTGTTGTCATGAGAAACTGATCTCCTTACTGCTCAGTTACATCTTCACAGATCTTTGCTGTGTCACATATGTGTAATTTTAGAAGTTAGCCCTTGAAATTATCTGCAGTATTTGTTCATGTGGCCACAAAGACTGACAACTTAGTTATTCATTGCACATCTCCTCCAAGACGTGTAAAGTTAAAACTCCAAACATCTTGTTCCAGTTTGTCTGTTTTCTCGGTGGAACAGTGCTGGGGGGGGCTTGTCCCCATCACTGCTCCAGCATTCTAATACTGGGCTTTTTTGTGTGTGTGTCATTTCAACAGAAGCCCTTTTTCGGACCCCAATTCCTCGAGAGTTGGTTCAAGTTCTTGGTGTTGAGGTAACCCGATTCTGCTCAGTAGACGCATCCTTTTTTTGCAGGGTTAGAGTTAGCAGAAGAGTCTGCATGTGCTCCACTCTTACAGTGCAAATGATTCACTTCACTAGTTTATTATTTAGGAAAACCTTGCTCACCTCATGAATCAGCAGCGTATAGAACCAAGTTCAGCAGAAAAGCCCTTTGTTTTCTGTAGTTCAGCTCACTCAGCTACGATCATACACCTCTACAGTTCCTGTAACCCCACTGTGCTTCACGGGCAGGACCCTTCATTCCTCCTGTTAGCTTCACTTAGACTTATTCCTTTCATACAAGTCTTTCTCTAATCATACTCTCATGCATTTTAGCGTTTAACATGCTAACTGACGTCTGTAGAGTCTAATATTCACCTTACTCATAATAAACAAATTCAAGGTGGCACAAAAATGTCCACAGATGGGAGGAAATCGCGAACATTCTTGCTTGACATGCTAGAACTCAAGCAAAACCTTTCGTCTAAGACGTAAAACTCTGCTTTATGGTCTTTGCATGTATGAGGGTGTTACGGTGATCTTTAAAAAAATCCTTCTAAAGATTTGAAGTCATCCAAAGTTTGGTGCGTTTGGGGGGCTGTTGCTCAAGCCAAGAGAAAAGGGTCCTCAGTTAAAGGACAACTATTTACAGTATAATCAATAATATGTAACACCAGAAGCCGGTTCCAGCTGCAGCACGCAACAAAGCTCTCCACCAGACCTCTGTCCTCTTCCTCATCATCATTGCTGATGCATCTGACTATGGAGGAGTCTTCAGAGAACTTTTGGAGGTGGCAGGATCCAGAATCAAACCGGAAGTCAGGGGTGTAGAGGGTAAAAAGAGATGGAGACAGAACGGTTCCTTAATGCGTAAAATGTGTATTGTTCTAACACTTATTACTTAAATTGTCAGCTCATACCGATATATGTTTAGTCTTCATTGATATTAAGCTGTTTTTCTCACTTGTTTGAATGTTCTGTGTCGTTGCCAGCCTCAGACCAGCTCCAGGGATGCAGCATTTACTGAGGCTTTCCTGGACAACAGTATTCAGCCGTCTCCACGTAATGACGTAAAGAACATGCTCAAACACAAGGCTGTGATCCTGGGCTACAGCAGGCCAAAAAAAGACGAAACAAACAGGAAAAAAAAGAAAGCCAAAGGACTTAATGCATGTCAGAAGAGGGCCCTGAAGATCTTCCAGATTAAACCTGAACACCAGAGGTTTGTTGGACTTTTCTGCTTAAATATGACTGCATTTCCTGTTTGTTTATTAGCATTATTATTTTGTTGGAGCCTATCCCTTGCTTCACTGTCTTTGTCCTTGTCATTATAGATACGAGCTTTTTTTGCCTTTACATGATCTCTGGAGACAGTACATCATTGACCTGTGCAGTGGATTAAAGCCGTCAAGGCAAGACAGCTCAAAGTTCCTCACAATGGTTTACTTTATTAAGGACCAATTTCTGTGCATGTTGTTGCTACTGCATATTAAATCTGGTGTTGTTTTCCAGTAGTCCTCAGTTTGTGCAGCAGAAACTCCTGAAGGCAGACTTCCATGGTGCCATCATTACAGGTAGACTTTTTATCTTCATCAAAGTTTGAGACAATGGTGAGACATCTGAGGCCCAGTTTAAGTTGTTGAGCATGTTGGACGGTGGTTGGTTTAGGTCCAAGTATTGAGGGCAGGAATCCTCCTGGTGTCACTGTTGCCAACACAAGCAGATCCAATGCTGCCTGACTGCCAACGGCCACGTGAGTGTGGCAGCTGAATACTTAGCCACAGTTTGTTCTGGCAGAATAAACCCGGGAATGAGAGCAAGTGAGCAAAATAAAAAGTCGTGTTGTTCTAGCACAATGTTAATTGGAGTAAGTGAAAGGGTGACATGTCGTACTGACCTCAACATTGTCACATTTTTAATGTCTGAAATGAAAATCTGAGATCATGTGAGCATAGCACCCAAGCCAGAGTAAATATATCTTTACAGTATGGGTATTTAATTTTTTTAAGATCTTAAAAATGTTTAAAAAAAAACAAAAAAAGCCATACTGACAGATCATCATTAGTACAAATACAGTAGTCTTCCACTAGAGTTATACACCATGTGTGACTGATAACATGAGCTGGTAAACGTTTACAGATAAGTCATTTATTATACTTTTTTTTGTCATAATCTCAGAAGATTGTTTTTCTGACTTTCACTGTTAAATTCCATTTCCAAGTTTCCAATGTTTAACCACTTCTTCACAACTTCTTGTTTTTTGTTTTGTTTTGTTTTTTATCGTAGATTAAAAAAAACCCCCAACTTCTTGTTTTGCTCTGCAAGCATGTAGAAACAAGCCCAGCGCACTGACACGACGATGTGTTAATAGGATTGGTTGCCAGTTGGGCCAGCACGGTTCAGAATGGTCCGGCACGGTTCAGAATGGGCCAGCACGGTTCAGAATGGTCCGGCACGGTTCAGAATGCTCCGCCCAATTCAGCTGAACTTATTTATTTCACAACATTAAAAGATGTTTCATTTTTTTAAAGGGTTTATTCATGTTTCAACATGAAGCCCTACGTGCACAGGCCACAACAGTGGAACCCTTTTATACCGGTTGTGCATAAATCCATCTCCATGTGGCGCTAACATGTTGTCGTTTTCACCCTCACAGTCGTCCGATCCAAATGTCCATCATATGTGGGAACTACAGGGATTTTAGTGCAAGAGTTCAAGCACGTCTTCAAAATCATCACCAAAGAGGACAAACTGAAAGGTTATACCTCTGGACACGGTTCAGTGACTCAAACTCTCCATCTGCTAATGTTTTGCTTTTGCTTGTTAAAACGAGGGTCAGCTACTCATACCAAGTGTTAGGAACAAATGAGCCTCTGCTGCTCTGTTTTCTGTGGTGTTTATCATGTTGTGGCCAAACTCGGGTCATTTTGCGCCTCCACCAGATGCATATCAGCAGAATGCCGTGACTTTTTAACATCAGGTGTTTTGCTTTGTCACAGAAGAAAAGATCAGTGTTTTCCATGCAGACAAACCTGTCATCATGAAAGCTGTTAACACCATTGTTGTTCTGCTGTTTCTGTCTCCTCTCTGCCTGTTGTTTGACAGTGATTCCTAAGAGGAACAGTGTGTTTTCTGTGGAGATCAATGGCTTCGTCTCGCACATCTTTGGAAGCAAGTTTGAGCAGCGAGCGAGCGAACGCTCAGCCAAGAAGTTTAAGGTGAAGGGAACCATCGATCTGTGATGGTTTCTGTGTGGACTGCACCCAGAGAGACATTACATAGCTGTTTACCCTCTCCTCCTATTGGCCATTCAAGAAGTGCAGGAAGAAAATGAAAAAGTGTTTTTGAGTTGTGTGGACGTCAGTGTTGTGGGACCTTGACTCCTGATAGACACCAAAGAAGAAGAGTGCAGTGGGAGTCCCTTCAGGTGGAAATGTTGTACCAGGCCCTTGAGGAAAGAGTCCCAATAATGTCCCGATGTCCCTTTTTGTCGGTACAATTGCATGAAGACCTGTATAACTGTTGGAGGCTTCTGTAAAATGTTTTGTCAATTTTTTTTCTTTTTTGGTAAAAGCAGTTTTCTTCTGTTGTCAGTTTTTGTGAAGGAAAAACTCTTGGTCTCTCTACATTTGAGAACCTGTTCGGTTCACTTGACTGAATGGAGATTGAGCAACATAAAACTTGATGCAAATCACTTCCTTGTTTCCACTGCCATGCTGTGTTTTCCTGCATTCTGATAGCACATTTACAGATTTTGATGTTTTTCTTGTTTTTTTTTTGTTTGTTTTTTTAAGTTTTGGGTGAAGTTTCTTTTTGATTAGTATGATTAGAGAAAGTTTTTCCACTCACTCTGTTGGCCAAATCAAAAGGTGCTTAAAAAGTATTTAGATTTTAATTCCAAAACATTGTTAAGCCTTGTTTAGCAGAATTTTCGATCAGCCGGAGGCTGCTCAAAGTCATTTTAGGACATCTTACAAGAAATTGCAGAAGTCCAATCATGAAGTAACAATAGACCAGTTTTTCAGCATAACTGTGAGACGGGATTCCCCTTCCTTCCCCATTTTTGTCGTTCTAGAAATTTATTTTATGTGTAACTTAAAAAACAAATCCCGGTTCAAAATAACTCCATTAGCCCTTCACAGAAATGGTGAAGGTAATGCCATCCAAAGTTGCTAGAAAAGTCTATTTTTTGAATTGCTCATGTCCAAAGACAACAAATTCTGTCTTACCTGAGGCTGGAAATGAGCAGACCTTCGCATGTTTGTAGTCCAGCTTGGTCACCGGTCTCATGTGGCGTCACGAGTAGGTATAACTGAAGATCACCTGCAAAGCCATGAAAGTTTATGCTGCCTAAAAGGAACCGGCCAACCCAGAACCTTAGGGGTCATTAAGCCTAGACTATGTCAAGAACAAGCCCAGTCAGTTACCTCTGTAGTGGAAATTTTATTACAAAGCTACAACAAACTGTGGCTATGTATTTTAAGAATTTATTATCATTTCTGCAGCATGAGAGAGTCAAGACAGCATGCAGGCGGACTGCTGAATCTGGGAAAACAATATAAAACAGCACCTTATAAGAAAGAGCAACGTGTGTGCATGCGTGCACGTGGAGGCAGCACCCACAAAGCACTTTTGTTGCGCTATGTTGGTTATACAATACACACACACACAGAAGTTGAAACACGTATAATTTTCTGTTACACCTCATTCACACATTAAGATGAATTTCTGACTAAAGTAATGGACCTACGTCTGAGGTATTCAGTGGTTAAACACACAAGAAATGTTCCTTCTTGCTGAATCATTTTCATGAGGTTGAGAAATCAGGCTCATTGGTAACTTTCCTGCAGCTGGTGGCAGCACTGTTAGAAATGACAGCTTTGCTCTTGACTCCGCAACTAAGAGTCACTTTTTAAAAAAAATTCTTGTTCTATGGTGTTAATGAAGTCTTTGTTTCCAAATTTGACCTAAAAATGAACGTTTTTGATCAAATTGTTGTGTCATGTATTTCACTAAAACGGATCACGTCTTTAGGCGACCTTGAGTGTCATGAAAGGCGCCTTATAAATAAAATGTATTATTATTATTATTATTTAGCCCGTTTGTAAAATCGAAGCTCAGACCTGTCTTCGCCTTTCTTCCTTCAGATCTAAGAAATGTTTTTGCTGTCTTGAGAGAATTCTGTTCAGGGATTGTACTGAGCCATAGAGTTTCACAAATGTAATTTCTAGCTGGATATATGCAAGAAGAAACAAAACATGAAACAAACAAAAAAAAAAGTAAATGCACAAGTAAAACTACAAACTGATATGATCTCCTGATTATATGTACAGAGATCCTAACTTCATGGGGTCCTTAAGCCCTACATTTCTCTCATGGTCACCCATCGACCATTAGATCAAGAAAATAAATTCAAACTTTATTAATATATGTTCACAATAAGTAGGTTTTGGTAGCAAAGGCATTTTCGAAAACGGTGACGAATGTTGACATTTTTTTTTCTGTACAACGTCTGAACTCACATTTAGCTCCTGCCCCCCCCCCCTCTTTCTTGCATAATGTGTTCCTTAAACTTGAGCTTCTGTGGAAAGTCCCCTGACGTTGCAAACTAGGACTATAAATATGTTTGCTGCAGGGCACTATCAGTCAGAAAGAAAAACAAGAGAGCACACGTTTTTGTCTTTTTTAGTGCTCCATTGAGGAACTTGAACAAACTGCGGACTAAAGCAAATAAATGCCCATCATGGTGGATCGGCTGACTTTTGATCCAAAGAACCGCGAACGGATCCATGCTGTTGAAATGTCATTTGGGGCATCAGGAAGGCCCCTGTCTTTGCCAGGTCGTGTCCTGATCGGTGAGGGCAGGCTGATGAAGCAGAGCCGCCGCAGGCTTCAGCCCAGAGTCTTTTTCCTCTTCAATGATGTGCTGGTGTATGGAAGCATCATCATGAATGGCCGCTGGTACAACAGGCAGCAGATAATCCCTTTGGGTGAGCAACAGTTCTGGATAATGTTAAATAAACTGGATTGTTGTTATTATTGCTTCAAGAAATGTGGTTTTGCTTGGGCTTTTATTTTTTACGTTTGTGGCAAGTCTGCCTCTTCTCAGAAGCCTTTTGTCTTATCTTGTATTAACACCAATTTTTTGTTTCAACATTTCAGAGGATATCCTGCTGGAGGACCTGGAGGACGGTCTTACAGTGAAAAACCAGTGGCTGATCCGCACCCCACGCAAATCGTTTTCTGTGGCAGCTGCCTCGTGTGAGGAAAAGCGAGCCTGGATTGAACACATAATAGACTACCAGTCGAGACTGCTGCACAGCACCAAAGGCAGACCCATCGCAGCTTTCGCTGTTACCTGGATACCTGACCAGGCTTCTGCCATCTGCATGCGCTGCTCTGACAGGTTCACCATGACACAGCGTCGACACCACTGTCGGAAATGCGGTTTCATCGTCTGTGGGGCATGCTCCAAGAACCGAAATGTGATCCGACATATTCATCCCACCAGGGGACTGAGGGTCTGCAATATGTGTCACTCCAGCCTGCTGAGGACAGAAGCTTTAGCCCATGAGAGAGGTAACAGTGCCGACAAGATGGGTTCAGAGGAAGAACAAGAGGCAGAGGACCATGACCCCAGCACCTGGATGGACTCGTGGTCCCCCTATATCTACCTCAAACCAGAACACATTAGGTGTTAAAGACCATTTAGAAGTTCTCAGACAAAACCTGGACTTTGGAGTTGTAAAACATGGACTCAGTGTGCACCAGGAGACATCAGCACAGTGTTTGAGTCCTACTGCTCATGAAAACTGCAGTATGTGATTCACATCACATCTGTAACCATCATACTTTATATCATGGTTGTGATCCTGATACCTCATTATCCATTAGCTAGGCCTTTAATTCAATTTCAATTCAGTTTTATTTATGTAGCATCTATTACAAGTTGTCTCTAGGGTTAGCAATTATTACATAAACAATGGCAAACAAATCTTGAGTAGGACCTGACACATAAAGGGGGGACTCTCCTGCTAAAGACCAGCTGGGTAGAGCAGGAAAAGAGAGACAGGAAAGAGAGGATGAAGAACAGAGAGGAGAGACGCAGATATATTGTCAGTGGTACAAAAGACAAGATACATTAGTAGTAATTATCTGTTAGCTGGAGAACTAAGAGTTCTATGTACATATGACTGAGACATGGGTAGTTAATCTATTAAGTTGCCCGTAGGAGTGAGTGTGTATGGGTTTTTTTTTTGTCTGAATGGGTTGTCAAGCCCTGCCTTTCCCCAGATAGCTGGGACAGGCTGCAGCACACTCCTGTGATCAAAAATTGTAAAAGGCAGATATAGATGATGGATGAATAACTGTCGCAGGAGGAGAGGCAGACAAACAGATCAAACCCATTTGGCTAGTAATGGCTCAGTTCCACAAAGAACCACTGAAAAGCATCTCAGCTCAGATGACTGCAGAGGTTCTGAATCTATCATTAGGTATGTGGCCATCAGAAATGTTCTTTGGTTTAAAAAAAAAAAGTCTGCTGAGAAATAGCTAAAATATGCAGAATATGTTTTCTTTGTGGAAATAATGTCCTTTTTCTGTGAATGATGACAATTTGATGCAGAAAGTAAGCACCTTACATCTTTGATTTAATATGTACAGTTTTTAGGTTCTATATGTCTATTTATTTCTATTGTGTGAATTTAAGAATTGTACATTGAGTCTGACAAATAAAATGACTGTTTTGTATTAAATACCCTGCCTCTGTGTGTGGAGGGTTGTTCCAGTGCAGAGCTGACTGGTTTTCGTGCTCGAGTGCGCGTCGGACCTGGGTTCACTCCTAACTGGGTGCTGTGGTTTGCACTACAGTCATGTGAAATTCTTACTGTAGCGACGTTGTGATGACTACAAATCACAACAGTCTCGTCAACCACGGTGCGCGCTCAAACGAAGATAACCCCCAGATTCTGTAAACATTACACACCTTTCATCTTTGCTTTTAATGCTTCTCTATCTTTTCCAGTGAACACTCGTCCACTGGAAAAGACATGTGGAATGAGACGCCTGTACCTGACGGAAACAACAGGTGCAGTGAAATGTCCTTTAATATTCCCCTTTTAAACTGAAGGAAGGCTGTGGACCACAGTCACTTTACCGTAGTTTTCATCTGTTCCTTTCAAATCTTTGAAACCCCTCTTTCACCTGTTTAAATGTGAATAAGCAAAAGCTATTTTCATTTTATATCCTTTATACAGTGCATCAGCCATTATTTCTAAAAAGGAAATCTTTCCAATTTTAGAGCCAATGCTGTTGCTTCCAGTTGTTTTATCCATGGGGCGATTCATTTCATTTATCCCAAGTTTATATCAAACCTTTTTGCACTTTCCCTCTTCAATGCCTCATGGGACAGATGACAAGGCATTGAATGCATCCTTTTCCCAGGCCTGTGCCTTGCAGGACTCTGTCATGCCTGGAGCCAACAGAGACAAAACATTTGTTGTCTTTGCTCTGCTTTTGAATTAAATTACCTTTGGTTAAAATTCCTCTTCCTCTGCTCTCTCTCTCTCTTTTTAATGTGTGCCATGTGTGCTAAGTTGTTCAACAAAAGCAGGATGAAGATGCACTTTTACACCTCCTCATATGATTGTCCCTGGTCTGCAGCCAACTGGCATTCATAAATTTAAACATGTTCTTATGATCAAACTTTACATGACATTTGTGAAGCCAGAGTAGATGTATAGTAAGGAGGTGATGTACAAAGAGCCGACATTGAAATAAGAAAAGTTGCAGTTCCTAAACTGATCACTGGGGGCTGAATTGAGCCAAAGCTCGCATGGCCCCCATGTTTGCAGCACAGACTGTATGAAACAATGGGCAGAGCTGGGTGCAAAGTTACCTTTGCACCCAGTTCCTTTCACTGAAGCCTGCCAAAATATCTGCAGACCTGCTGTCAGATATTTATAGCAGAATAAAGCGTTTAATATTGACTCAACCGCAAAATCCAAAATGACAGTTTTATCCATACACAAGGCTGGGTTTATACAAATGGATGGTTGCTATACAAAGCGTGGTGGCATGACAATTATGGATGAAGAAGTGATAATAGCTAGCCATTGGCTGAGCTGGCTGTCAATCAATCATATCGGAAATAAATGTAATGCTTTATATAAACTCGCCCAGCATGGCACAAAAAGTTCACGCCCTCAGAAGTTTCACAGATGTGAAATGAGACCACTGAGACCAGTGGAGACTGACTCACTGTTGAAGCCAGCCTCTAGCGGTCCATCGAGAAACGGCAGCAAAGCCTGATTCCACACCAGCCTTTGTGAGGAAGTAAGATGCTTGTTGCTTGGTTTGCAGCAGAAAGAAAAGTGTTTCAAAAATGGTTTTGGATTCCATCACTAGATTTACATCCACGACAAACTGAATGGGGTTCATTTTATTTAATTTGTTTTGTACTACATCAGATAAAATAATATAGACAACAAATTTATATATAAGGCATGTGGTATTTTGATTGGCAGCTGTCACATCTAATGGCTAGCTGTGATCACATTTGCTACGTAACACTTAGCACTGTCTTTACCTCTGAGCATAGCTCCTGAGATGTGAATAAATGCCTAAAAGAGCATAGTTAATCATGTTTTAAAGAGAATATGTTTTGTTGGGGGGCAGCATGACGGCTTGGTGGTTAGCACTGTTGCCTCACAGCAAGAAGGTTCCTGGTTCCACTCCTGGCAGGAGTCTTTCTGTGTGGAGTTTGCATGTTCTCCTCGTACTTGCGTGGGTTTTCTTCAAGTACTCCGGTTTCCTCCCACAGTCCAAAAACATGTATATAAAGTTGATTGAGAACTCTAAATTGCCCGTAGGTGTGAGTGTGAGTGTGCATGGCTGTTCATCTCTGTATGTGGCCCTGCGATGGACTGGTGACCTGTCCAGGGTATACCCCTGCAATGGCCTGGGACTGGCTCCAGCAGACCCCTGTGACCCAATAATTGGATTCAGCAGGTCTAGAAAATGGATGGATGGATGTTTTGTTGGGTTCTTTATTTGTACTAACAAAGGGGTACTAACAAATAAACAACCACAAGTGGCTGTGGGTTGGCGTGAAGGGTCTGAGGATGAAGCTTAGCAGCAGGCAGTTTGTGCATTGCTTAAACACAACAGTCATTTTTGATTTTCCCACTAATACGACATTTGAAATGGGAGCTCCGATTTCAAATGGTTCAATTCTATTCGATTTTATTTCTATAGCGCCAATTCACAACGAAAGTCGCCTCGAGGCGCTTCACACTGTAGGGTAAAGATAAAACAGTGTTACAAGGA
>JAOWBL010069649.1:0-19386 GCA_028564865.1 Zenarchopterus dispar
CAGCATCGCTGGTCTCACCACTGTCTTGTACACCTTACCTTTCATTCTTGCTGACACTCTTTTATCACACATCACTCCTGACACTTTTCTTCACCTGTTTCAACCTGCTTTTACATGTTTCTTCACCTCTTTTCCCCACTTTCCATTGTTCTGGACTGTTGATCCTAAGTACTTAAAATCCTCCACTTCTTTTAACTCCTCTCCCTCACTGTTGCACTTGCATCCCTCTCATTCACACACAAGTACTCTGTCTTGCTGTGGCTAACCTTCGTCCCTCTTCTTTCCAGCACATACCTCCATCTCTCCAGATTTCCCTCCACCTGCTCTCACTATAGATCACAAAGTCATCTGCAAACAGCATGGTCCATCGAGATTCCTGTCTAACCTCATCTGTCAGTCTGTTCATTACTACAGCAAACAAGAAGGGGTTCATGGTTGATCCTTGGTGCAGTCCCACCTCCACCTTGAACTCCTCTGTCCTTGCCTCTCTGCTGAAGCAAGGACATCAGGTCTGCCAGAGCAGAGCAGTGAACAAACTTAGATGATGTGTCTGTGAGACCTGCCAGGAGGAAAATTGTGTTCCTTTTTTGAGCTCTTGAACAGATGTTCTTAAATTTCTGCACTAACTATTGGAAAAGGGACTCCGCTTTTTCTACAGTTATGGTTTATTTGTCTACACCTGCGCTCTGTCATGTCAGCTGGGAAAGAAAACCATCCGGCTCTCATCCTCTTGCTGGAGATCCTGGTCATTCAGGTGCCCAGAAAGGAGCTTGTGTTCTGTCTCTCTCTCTCACACACACACACACACACACACACAATACGTAAGGACACCTACTTTTCCAGCTCCGTGATCCAGAGGTTGTCCTCTTTTCCATTTTGGATGATTGGCAGCAGAGACACATTTTTTCCCTGCTTCAGAGAGTTTGGATTGGTGGTGATGGTTCTCACCTTTGTAACCTGGAACAAAGCATCACATCGTGGTTATTATTCATCGTATGGCAATAATCAGTGTCTTTGATAAAATATACACTAAATGCAAGCACCAGACTCAGCACTCACTCTCGCTTCTCTGCCAATCTCCAAACAGTCCTGAAGGCTCAGTTTGTCTTTCTGGGAGGCAGTAATTGGCCTGACGAAAGGGAAACGGCAAACAAACACATAAAACTCATAAAACACATTTTTTAAAAGCTCATCCTTTCAAAACATAAGCAAAAAAGAAATGAAATAAAAGACAGTCAAGAAATAAAATTCTAAAATTTGAGAAAAGTGAACAAATGGGAAAACAATGCTGATAAATCAAGAAGATCAAAACACAGAACTCCCCATCACAACTGCCATCATTACAACTGGAACTAGAATTCCCACAGCAGCTGTAAGCCATGTACAGAAAAAAAGCCTCACCTGCTCATCCCTGGTATGTTACCCCAGAAGTAGCGAGCTCGGTGTGCAGGACTTACTTTGACTGCATCCACCAGTACAGGATTACACTGGGAGACAAAGAAAAACAATCAACATTTAGCTCTCCAAAGAGCCTTTACAGACATGAGAAACATGACATTTATGACTTCAAAAGTCTGCTTAAGTGATGCAATTCAGTCATTCACATCCTGTTGTTTTTTGCATTAATGTTCCTCTTAACTCCGTTCAGCCCTCATGTGAACACTACAGTTCATGAGAGAAAGAGTGCAAGAGAAAACATCTGTCAAAAAAACTAAGAGATAAATACTGAATACTTAAAGGATCCGAAATATTCATAATTACAAATGTGCAAACCTCAAGGAAGCGGCAAATGTTGACTTTGTCATGCGTGTTCATGAACACCACATTCTCATACAGCCAGAAGAAAGGCCTGGGATCATCCTCTTTGGGCTTCAGCAGCTGAAGAATGCGGTAGAACTCGAAGAAAAGTCTGCCAGTGCCCTCTGCCACAGAAAATGATAAAGGTGTTAATCACTTTGTCCTGGTCCTACATGTTGTACAGAGTTAGTCATGTGACCCCTTTATTTGGGAATCAATGTGATGATATCTACTCCTCCGACCCAAAAAGAGAAGAAACTCTTCATCGACAGGTCAGTATGCAAAACAGAGGGAAAAGGCCAAAAATATATGAACTGCTGTTTTGAACAGAGCGCAGTGTAAATTGTGAGTGTGTGTTTATAAGTGTAAATTTGTGTCTGGAAAAGAGCCCAGGACAAAATCTTTAATTTGGGATTTGAACCTTTCTCTTCTGCTGTCTGAATACATGGTGTGATATTTCTTTCAGACATTTTATCAATGCATGCATATACATAGCCTTTACATTACCACAACTAAGTAGTTGAAACTACTCAATTATGTTTGACACACAAGGATAGGACACATCTTCTCTAGAAGCAAGAAAAAACCTGCCACTAGGAGCTATTCTGACTTGAAACATTAAACCATGAAATTAATAACTAAAGTAAAAAACCTAAGGTAGGGGGACAGCGCAGGGGTTAGCGTACTGTTCTTATGTGGGTTTTTTCTGGGTACCCCAGCCTCCTCCAACAGTTCAAATACAGGTAGGTTAACTGGTGACTGGGAGCTAGACTCAGAGTGAGTTTGTGTGGTTGTTTATCTATAGCCCTGTGCAGGGGTGGCGACCCGTCCAGGGCGGACCCCTGCTTTCTGCCTGAAGTGAGCTGAGATAGGCTCCAGAAGATCTCCGTCACCCTAAATTGGAATAAGTGGGTATAGATGATGGTTGGATGGAGTTAAAGCAAGCACCCATGCATGAAACACAGTAACTTACCATAAAGGCCTTTCCTAATTGGATTTACAATGGAGAGGTCATTACAGGGGCTGCCACCAATCAGCATATCAAATGGACCCCATTCCTCAATCTGTAGAATCAACAGAGAATGATGTGTATAAATCAGATTTCATACAACTGCCACATCAGTGTCATCAGTCCAAAACAAAGATCATGATGTTCAGGTTTTGTGTTGTGACTTTAGAAATCATTTACGATTCTTGAGGCTGTACAGAAAACAAGCAGACAATGTAAACAGACATGTTCCTGGGTGATGAATCGAACGTCTCCAACGTGGATGATCTTCCCATCGTGGTTGACTGTTGACACGGCAACTGAATCCTCACAAACTTCGGAGGCAACATATTTCTCCACTTTGAAGCCAAGATCCTTCAGCACCAGGTATCCTAAAGAGATGCACACAGAAACATGTACTGCTTGTTTCTGAGAGGCAGAAGGGGAAAAACAAATCCATGGTGTGAGCATAATTTGATTTTTTCCAGATGTTTTCAGGGGAGCAGAAGCCCAGGTCTTTGTAATCACCTGTTGCAATACCATCGAACAGGGAGAGGACTCGAACTGGCC
The DNA here is from genome assembly GCA_028564865.1 of Zenarchopterus dispar. Taxonomy (NCBI): domain Eukaryota; kingdom Metazoa; phylum Chordata; class Actinopteri; order Beloniformes; family Zenarchopteridae; genus Zenarchopterus; species Zenarchopterus dispar. The sequence continues at coordinate 3,356 of JAOWBL010069649.1, forward strand.
TGCGCAGGCTGGCAGGGATAGATGGGTAAACACGATGTGGCTCCTATGATTACAAGAGAAGTGATAAGTAGGCACATATGATTCCTTATGGATGGGTTGTTTTATCTATTCATTATTTTTTGATTGGAGTTCATTTTGATTTATTTTGAGTTAAAAAGCAACAATAAATATGTTTTAATTAGTCAGTAGATTTCTTGTGCAAGCAGAGCCACTTTTCTCTGTTTAATAGACTCCAGAATTAGACAATTACATTATTTAGGATTTTTTTTTAAATTCATGACACTGTGTGAAACTACAGAAACCTTTGATTAACTTGAATCATTTTTAGACATTTGGAGGGAAGGTGAGTTTCTGCTGCTATCAAAATGATTGGTGATTACTCACAAACTCCATGGCACTGTTGTTTGCGAATAGCTCCTGCACACGAATGCTCCAGTCCTCCCTGGGAGCCAGAGCACCCTGGGGCTGATGAGGCTGACACAGGTAGCAGATCCATGGGTCCACCACCTTTAGTGAGTCAAACGTCCCTGGTCCAGCCAGGATGTTCAGACAGTCCTCACAGTAAGATCTGCAGATTAAGGCAGAAGATATAAGAAGATATAAGGACTAAATTAATAAAAGTCTTCACTGACAAAAAGAAAAGAAAGAAAAAGACCTACCTGCAGCAGCTGTCGTTTCCACACAGTATGACTTCCATTCCATAGCAACAGATGGTGCAGTAGGACTGATATCCATCTTCATCATATCGATACAGTGTTTCTGTGAGATTGTTCTTTAGAGACACACCCACAATCACAACTGGTGAAACTGAAACATTTGAACAGACTTACACACTAAACTACAACCCAGTTAGGGTTATTCTTCTTGAGTCTATCAACATCCCTCCAGATCTGGACTGACTCTGGAGTTGATGTTGCCAGATGCTTTAACAAAAACAACCTGATTTCTGAAAACAAAGCTAAAACCATAACCGTGGCTTTGAAAATTCTGTTTCTGTGACAGATATTTATGAAGAATAAGGTCTCATCACGGTTATTATATGAGTATTGCTATGTGTATAACTCAAGTCACTGATGTGTACGAATTACCAAAGTTAAAGAATGTCTATTTTTGTATCAGTACAACAAACCGCTATTCATTTGAAATGATGAACTAAGAAAGCAAATTATCATCTATATCTTTATAAAAACAAGCAACACTTCAAAGACTGGATAATTTGTCTGTCGAATTGGATAGAAAGTCAGTGGTCCTGATGTTGGATGTGTTGTGGTCAGAGATAGGGACGTGAGTCTGAGACTTTGATCTGAGTCTAACTGAAATCTAACATATGAGTCACTTGACTTGACTCGGAGTCATGATTTGAGACTAGTAAACAAGCTTCAGTGTTTCATTTTCCCACCATAACTTCCCGTCCGTCAAAACTTCATTCCCTTTCCCGTCACCGGACAAACTTTTCTGCCTGCATGCTGTGTCCAGCAGTAACAATGATCCACATGCAGCTGTTGTGCTTTTTGTGATAAAATTAGCTTCAGCAACGATACCTAAGGCCTTGCACCAAAGTGAAGATTCAGTCTGATGTGCTGGGTTCCTTTACCCCAGAGTTCCTCAGTTACAGTCCTCGTGGGCCGCTGTCCTGGATGTTTTAGATGTTGCCCAGCTTCAGCCCACCTGACTCTCATTAATGGTCATTAACAGCTTATCATCCAGGTCTGAACAAGTCTGTCAGTGACACAGCCACTTGTGTCATGGTGTGAAGAAGCAGGGAGACATCTAAAACCTGCAGGACAGAGGCCCACGAGGACTGGAACTGAGAAACACTGCTTTACCCTGCTTTTAACCAACTTGCATTCTATGATTTTTGCATGTGAACTCTGCTGAACTGAATTGGGTAATACATATATTACACAAGATTAGACTACAATAGAATATAACTGAAATAAAGTAAACTGTATTTAATAAGACTGCACTGAATCCATTTGATTTCTGTGTGAAGTGTCAGGATTACTTTTGTTGTGAAGTGACAGAATAGAAAGACAGTGAATTAAACTGAACTGAGAGATTAGAGTTGACAACTACATCCATCTATCATCTATATAGATGAGTCAATTACTAGTTTAAAACTTATTAATACCTAAGAACTGTTAACAAACTTCCAAACAATAACAGGATGATGTCAAATCAATTGTGGGTTTCATGCATTGAAATTGCAGCTTAGCATTTGTGAAAAGTTGGGGAATTTTGAACTTTTCTGTCATGGGTTTGGTTTTTGGTTAGTTCCTGTTTTATTTTGAAAGTCTGTGTCCCTGTGTTTAGATATAGTTGCTCCTGTCTGCCCTGACTGTTTGCACCTATGTCTCATCAGTTCTGTTTGGATATTTGAAGTCATTCCTTTACTCCCTGCTGTTCTGTATTCTTTATCTCCCAGGATGTTACTTTTGACTGTAAAGGTATTTTGAGTTATGTTGGATCCCTGTTTGTGTTGCTCTTTTGTTATATTAAAGGATTTTGGTTTTGCACTCCTGCCGTCCTCATCTCCTGTGTTTGGGTCCTGCCACAGTCTCAACACCTCATGACACTTTTTCCACCTCAATGTGAGTGCCAGCTAATACCAGCCAAACTAAACTGGACATGGGGAGGAAGTTTTTCAAAGAACAAAACTTGTGTAGCAAGCATGAATAAATTCGATTGGTTGCTTATGGTATGGCTATATTAAATGCACCCGCCATGATATACTTTGAGAGATGTGTAAAAGGCTGTCTGAACCAAATCAGAAGGCTTTTCCTATATACTTATAACAAAGAACTAGATAGGGAGCCAAAGGTCATTAATGTGTGGAAAATGTACAATAACATAAGGGCTATACAGGAGGGCTGGGGCTAGAGGGCCCAGGTTCGGGTCCCCAGATTGGCAACAGAAGTGAACCACTGTGGGCCCCTGAGCAAGGCCCTTAACCCCCCAAATGCTCCCCGGTCACTGGAAAATGGCAGCCCACTGCTCCTAGCATAACCAGTGATGAGTTAAAGTCAGAGGACTAATTACTTCAAGGGGATTAATAGGGTACCTAAGGATAATTACATTTAAAGTGACAGATAAAAAATTGTATTTTTAACTAAAAAAGTCCCCTCAAAGGAGTTAGGTTAAATTGCTTTTACAGCACTGTCCAAGTTTCAGTTTCATTTGAGTTCTGGCTCAGTCACTCTGTCAGTTGTCTCTGCTATGGTGTCCAGTGTAGCTCTGACAGCTTGCGCCATTGTTGATGATACTTGACAAAATACCAAAAAGCGATACATAGCTGATACAAAACAACAAGGACAGGAATCTACAGTTATTTGGATGGTTTTTGCTGCTACAACAGATACATGAAACTTTGGATGCTAAACAACATTTTCTTAAAATAATTAAGTATTCCTTCAAATTAAAGTGAAACTGATGTTAATGTGTTTTTAGAGAACTTGAGGTTGCTATTATGTTCATCTTGCCAATAGATCACATTAATTATCTGTTGCACCAACAGCACATGAAGAGTGGAAGATGATTTCTTACTTTACACTCCAAGCAGAGGCTGCCTTTGAAAAGAGGGTGGGACACCACAATGTTTTCACTTCCACAACACAGACAGTAGCCTGCAGATACCAGAGATATAGAGATAAATCATTGGAAGCACAAGAGAAATGCAGGTAAAAAGAAATAAATCAATGTAGGAGACTACATGGAAGTATAACTGAATAATCCCCTATATTAACAGTATTGTGTACAGATAATATAAAATGATGCAATTTGGAGCAAAAACTCACCTTCAATATCCAGTTTCATGCTCATGATCCGGTCAATAGTTTTCCCTGTGTTATAGAGAACAATGAGTGAACACTGGATCACTAACTAAATATTAACACAAAGGTTTCCCCCTTTTTTGTTGTAGCAAACTAAATTCCGAATTACAATCAATTTAGGTGTATATTAAAAAATAAAATAAAATAAAAGCATGAAATGTTAAATCTTCATATCTGTAGACTCAAATATTGACTAATCCCACAAACATCAAGACTGGTATTTATCTATAAAAAGATCATTTGTCTTAACATAACTTTGATTTTGTCTAAGCTTTGAATTGTTCAGTTTTGGAAATCCCAATGTTACACTTTGAGTGTGATTTGGCTGCTTTTTCTAACGTATCAGCATAAAATGGTTTATAAAAGTATTTGGCAAGATAAAATTATTTGGACAAATTAATAAAAGCATTTTTTAAGAAAAAATTTCAATCAAATTACAATTTTTATATTTTCTGCATTTTATAATCCAGATGGTTTCATTTGAAGATGCTCACTATGTCTATACTTAGGTTTTTGTCTTTCTTTCTACTCTCTGTATGACACAAGATAGATTAGACGGTTGAATGGAAGACGGCAGTAAATTTTATTCCTTACCTCTGAGTTTCTGGTCCGGCTGTGTGTACATGCTGTTTGGTTGCTGGACCTTATTGTAAGCTTTGGTGTAGCTCTTCTTCTTGGATGGCACAAAGTCTGGTGACATGTCACTGTCAAGTCCATTTAACAGAGGGCATACCTTCTTATGACCCTTCCCTCCTCTCGAAGCTCCCTGACCCCTCTTCCTTCCCCATCCAACTTTCACTTTCTCCCAGCCTTGGACCCAGTCATGTTTCTCCCCCTCCCATCCCATCTTTCCTTGTCTACTTGCTTCTCCACTCCATCCTTTGGGCACCTTCTCTGTCGTCAGTCCCGTGGAGTTTTTCTTTACAATATCAAATCTTTCTTCCTCCATAACTTTGGAATGGGAGGACATGTGCATGGAATCGCATGAAAGTTTATTCAGTGAGATAGTCATTTCTTTGACGTTAATGTTGACGCTGCCCTTTCCGCTGACAGGGCTGGAGGTGTCGGGAACACTGGGGGCTTTATGAAAGAGCTTCTTCTTCACCTTTGGCCTGGTGTTTTTTTTAGTCACTAGAAGGAAAAAAGTATCACATGATCATCAGGTATTTTACACAACATGAAATTAAAAAAAAAAAAAGAGACCATGACACACAATTTTTACTGACATAACTGAGCTAGTGACAAAAACATACAATTTAATGACAGGCCTTTCTGTCCATAATATGATTTTAACCATTAGAAAATTGTCTAGAAAGCATCTACAGGTACTTCATCATGAGCCAAACAAACTACATTTCACAGGCATCCCTAAGAACAAATTAATAAAGTTTAAAAATGAATTACAAAATGGTAATTGGGATGATATGAAACAAATTAATGACAGATTCTTGCTATGCTGCAGTACTAAAAAATTTATACAGGTATAATTCAAAGAGTTGAAACACTTGAGGCAAGAGAGCTTCATCATGGGTAAATAAGGATTCTCATCAGCTGATGAAAAATAAAAGAGACCTTGCATTGAAACATTCGTGATCAATGAAAACGGAAACAGGTAAGACTAAGAGTACTCAGGGAGTAACATAATGCAAAAACCATCTACTTTATTCAACTAATTACTGTGGTAGAAGGAAAAAGCTCGATACAATGGAAGCACCTACATGTTTTAACTAATCGAGGTCTTAAATCAAAAAAATTCAGTGACCCAATCAAACATAGATGGTGTTACTGGAAATGACATGACTAAGATGACAAACAAATTCAATACTTTCTTTATCCAGTCTATGGGGAACTGGCTGCAGATTTCAAACCAGTACAGTTAAAGGGACACGTTACGATTTTATTCTATTTATTTATATTACTAGAGGTAATTTTTATAATTCAGTATCTTGTTAAATCTGTTTTAATTTGGGAAGACTAACCGGCGACAGGGGTTGCAAATTAGCTTCTGCTAGAAACCTGTATGCATGTCATCTGCTTTATATTTTTTACGAACAAAATGTTTTTTGCATTTGTTCCCGTCAAATAAACATATAAATGAAGGAATAAATACAATTTTCATACCATTTATAGAAGCTGTTTTGAATCCATCAGGCCCAGATGGTTGAAACCCTGCAAATGCCCAGTCTAACATCTGCTTCAACAGCTCTTCTTTATCCTCTGGAGGTGCAGAAAACTGCTTCTTACAACGCCTAGCTGCCTCCTAACAGACAAACCCATAAACATAAAAGCAGATGATGCAATGTTGTACTGCATGTATATTTAATATTGATTTCTTCTTCTGACATTTAAAATGTCAGAAGGGATATATTTCATTACACATGAAATCAAGCTTTCTGGAATGTTAACATGATGCGTCTAATGTTGGACATCTAGTTATACAAGAGGATATTCGGAAACACAGACCTGCATGGAGGAGAAGACTGCCTCTCGGTAAGTGGTGAAGGTCGCAAAGGAGTTGGAACAGAAATGCCGGCCAAAAGTTTCATATGGGGACAGAGAGTGCAAACTGACCTGGGATCAGAGGCAAGAAATAAGACCAAGAAATGGAAGTAAAATAAAAAGTAATAGAAACATTTGATATTTATAAAAAAGATGAGATGCTACCTAAAAACCAAACAAACTGAAGATATTTAACTCAAACAACAAAAAAGGACCTCTCCAAGAAACTGTATTCATTCAGTTCAATCATAATTACCAAACTATAACTTAATAACAATAATATTCTATTACTATTAAGTAATAACAGTAATTCAAAAACCTGCATCAAATGGAAAATCTAGAACTCTAGTTATAAAATCATGTGAATATAAGGATACTATCAGGAGGAACACTGATTCCAGACTGTATTGTTTAAACTTTACAATTTTTTCAGTGTTGGTCATTCATCTTTGCAGCTTCCACCTGACTCACCTCTGAGAACATTTGCTGTCCGTACCACTCCACTGTTCTGTTCCCTGGAAGCTGACTCTCTTTCCTGCAGGGTATGACCACGGCTGGCCAGGCAGAAAAGCCTTCAATGTGTCCCCACACCATCTCCCCCTACACACATATCAGAGGAACATTGAAAAAAAAAACAAAAAACAAAACACAAAAACTCTGATCATAAAGGAACTTAAAAAAAAAAAACATTTAAACTTGGGCCTAATGCAAACATCTATCAGCTAACACTACAACCTGCTGCCTGATAATCAGTAAGTCGGATTTCTGTTGGCAAACCAGCTCTGACCAATGGCAAGGCACTCATGCTGCTCATAACAAGGTTTAAAAAATACTCGTACTGAAAATAGACTTACAACTGAAAATTGAACCAAACTGGGGTCTGTGAATGTTGGACTGAAGCCATTATCCTCTTCATCAGTCATGACAAATACTGACTTGGCCTGCTGCAGTGTTTGACCTGGAAAACAGAGACAAATGAAGCACTGAATTTAGCCTTTTTCTCACTGGTTCACAAACAAGGCTGCGCATGAACTGAGTTATTCAAGTCTGAACCTGAAGCTGCACCATAACCCTGTCAGTCATTCAGACAGACAGAATTGTGACAGTTATGTACTATTCACTGTTACCTGTCATTTTATTAATATTTGTTTTTTTTTTCTTTTTGCCATGCTCTGATTAAAAACACACTGAAAGCATGTGTATGGCTTTGGGTACTTTGTGATCACTCAGGCCTGATCTGTTTATTGTTCTGCGATAAAGCCATTGCTCAGAATTAATTTTTCCAAAGATAAAATCCCCGTCTTGACAAGAGAGTAACTAATAATTTCTGTCAATAACACACCAAAGGAACATAACTAAGTAAAGGAAACAGAAATGTCTTACTCTTTTCATTGAGAATTCTGCTCATCTGAGACACTCTGGAATCTTCTGTAATAACAACATCTGGAAAAACAAAACAAAGTCATACTGATTATTGCTACATTTGGACCTGCTCTTAGCATTTTTGTTGAAGCAGATTTGTTACACAAATTAAGAGTAAAAAAACAGATTTTGGTGACAAAAAGCCACTAAAACAATGACATGTTCAGGCATATTTGCAGTCTTACCAGAAGAGTTGTCTGTGTAGTCCGAGTCCTCCGTGTTGCTGGACTCTTTTTCAGGAAACTCGAGGATAGGCTTTGCCATGTTGCTCTCACTGTCATCTGATGAACTCTCTTCACCCTTGTCTTGTCTATTCCGGCCACCTGATCCCATCAGGGCAGGTAGTTTCCTTCTGCTGATGGTTGGTCTTCTTGGCCACTTTCCAAGTTGGGACGAGTCTTGTGGGGTTTTCTCCCTGTTAAGAGTAGCCTCAGTGTTTTTCAGTGCCTTGAAATGGAATAAAATGCACAGTCAGACATCTTTACTGATTACACAGACCAAAGTAGATCATTGTAGTGGAATTGTTATAATTACACCAGGTAAAGCTTTGATTCATAGTGACACCAATATGGAGGTAATAAAATGTTGGACTGTGCATTGAAAGGACAAGAAAAGATTTTAAAACAAGAAAACAGTGCAGGAGGAATACTTTGCTATAGTGTTAGTAACTAAATCTGGCCAAACCTGGTATAAGTACAACCCAGAATCTTTTACATTCCTGATTCTTATGGGAATCATTCCTTAAGCAAAGCAGTATGCCCTATAAACATGTTCCAAATTGCAAATCTTATCTGTGACACTAAAACATCCAGTTGCACTAAATCGTGCAAGAAAACTGTAGTGTAGGTCATAATGCGGGACAAGGCTGTGTCAGTCTGACATTCCAGGATTTTTCCTGCATTAGGAAATGTAAGGTTTCAGCTTAAGCCTTCTGAGACCAAAACTGCTCCCAGTGATGCGGTGGTAGTGCAACAACACTAACCCCGCATCAGGCAACGCCACCACAGCCAAAGACGAATACGGGGTTTGCCTACCTGAGGAATGTGTCTGGCACTGCCCAGACTTTTACGGCTTTTGAAACAGATAAATCCAGTCTAATCCATTTTACAAACACGCACATATAGCCTCTCCATGTTTCTGTGAATTCATGTCACATCCGATCCATGTTCTTTTTACAGACAGGTCTAAAATTACAGCTTTACTTACAGAACAAATGTGTGAGTTGGAGATTTGTGACAATAGTCCAAGAACATGCTTACGCAGTGCCTTTTTAATCCAAGGACCACTCTTGTATTAATTATAATGCAGTGTCAACATATTTAATCGAATACGGGAGAATGTTAAACTTATCAGGAATTAAAGTACAATACAGGGCCAGCACTTTATTATTTTATTAGAATCTCCTAACAATACTTTTAAGAGCCCTTTGGGCAACCTGAGAGATGTTCTGAGATGTTCCAAAGTCCAGACTGGAACAAGAAGCTAATGAGGTCTTTGTAAAAGACTTTAGACATGTTAAAATCAAGGTTCAAGACACACATTCTCCTTGGCTTTCAGCTCAATCCAGTTACACTGGGCTACGATGTTTTCTATTTTACTGTAGGCTAGTTTATTGGCTTGGTGGCTAATACCTCTGCCCAACAGCTTGTTTGAATCTTAGCAGGGGTCGTCCTATCTAGAGGCTGCATGTTCTCCTTGTATGGGTGCTCCACTTTCCTTCCATCGTCCAAAAACATGTACAAGACGAATTCATGGTTCTCAACCGCCCATAGGAGTATGTTGTTATTTGTCTAAATATGGCCTTGGGATAAGCTGCAGACCCCTGTGACCCTGAATAAGAAGTGGGTATATCAGTGATATTCAATTTGATTTTAAAGCATTTTAACCACCTTTGTTGCTTGTAATGCATGTGCTCGATAAATAAATCTGACCTTGAGTTCTTACATTTAGTTAAAATGATGTCTTTATGTCTTCATGGGTTACAAATGCTCACCATACTCGGAAAGCATTTCTGATAGATTTGCTGCAACAATGTCTAAATAATGAATTTGAGCTAATCAAATCAGACTGTTTGGTCTGATATCATCGCGCCTTTTCCTGATGACACAGGAAAATGTCATGAACCAGTTGTGCTTAGTAACTTTGCCAGCGAGCCTTGTAAACAAGGGTTGTAGAATTAGCGTGGACAGTAGAGACGCGTCACCACCAATATCCAGAGATGATTAAATTGTTCCTCACACTGATGTTGACTCCACCCTTTCCAAAAAAGAAAAATAAATTCTGTCTCAATGTGTTTTTAGTATAGATGTACACAAAGGGTTAAATCATGTTTTCTACTAGACTGCTGTCACTACCGTAATGTACCCTATTTTAACGCAAAGCTGCACTTCTCAGCTTTCAGAATCCGTTAGTATCATGTCGATAGTGTAAACAGCAAAGAGTTACGGTATTTTAAAGGATCCATGTCATTTTCTGTTTTGGCGACAGCATTTAAGTGAAACTACTATGAATTAATAAAACCAGAGAAAATGTTCAGGACTCTTGAGTTTCTGCTTGAGAAGTTCACAGACTCCGTTCCTCTCCAGGTTTCAAATTTTTGCAGGAAAAGCAAAAACTCAATTTTTGCCCACTGAAATGAGTTAAGAGAAGAATAAGGGAAAAAAGGGGGAAAAAAATCATGATTTTCTTTATGTTGTTTCTTTATTCAAGTAAAGTTCTTTGTTTTATGCGATGCAGTAAATCTTTTTGAGATTTGAAAATATTTTTTCTTTCTTCTTTTCTTTATCACTGAGCAATTGTTATTTATCATTTAACAAAAGGAGACAGTTTAGTTTGCTTTGTGTTTTATGTATTAGACTGTTCCAGGAATCCTGTTTTCTAAGGCCTGAAGTTGGGTTTCTTTTCTATAACTTTACCAAAGCTGCAGTTGGATTTAACTTATGTGAAAAGAAATTTAACAGAACCAAGGTTGTACTTTATTAGTTGTTTTTAAATCCACTTTCTAGACCCACTGAATCCATCTACTGGGTCGCAGGGCTTGTTTTTAAAAAGCGCTTTTATTTTCTTATTGTTTTCACAGGTCAATTTTGCCAAAGACGTAATGTTATCTATATATATGCAAATGTACAAAATTCAAAAAAAAAAAAAAATAAATTAAAAAGCTTTTAGGAATTAGAAGTGAATATCTTGAAGAGAAATTGTATAACATTATAAAACACCTGTTTAAAATTCATCTGTAACCAAAAAAAAGCACCAAAAAGGCTTTGTGAAATGTTGAAGTTGCCACTATATTTTTTTCCTGAATCATAGCTTTGCGCCAGTTGTTACAGACCCCACAGAAGGACAGAGTTGAGGAATTGGACCCTGCAGAAATTTAACAGAATACCCCTAATCTATAACATGATAAAGGACATCCCTGTATCATGTTAGTGTCATGATGGAGAAAAGATTGTGGCAGGACCCAAATGCAAGAGAGAGGACAAAACAAAAAAATACCTCACTCAAACAAAAAACTCCAAATACCTTCACAAACACAAACTACATCCAGGGAAGACAAACAGGATGAACCAGCAGGGAGGAAGGGAAGACAAGGTAAGATATACAAACAGGACCCAGGAGACACAGGTGCAAACAATCAGGGGACATAGGAGCAAGGGCCTTCTAACTATGACTAAACACAGGGACACAGACTTTCAAGATAAAACAGGAACTAACCAAAAACCAAACCCATGAGTTATAGGGGATTGATACATGTCCCCACAAAACCAAATATATGCCCTTGCTTGTAAATATTGTACTTTAATCTTTCATTTTAGTACTTACCACAGCAAACACTTTTGCTTGGTCTGTCGAGGCTGGAAGTGCCAGGAGCATCAAGAACAGTCTATGCAGAGTAGTGTATGGTCTCATTCTACGCATCACCTGGACAGAGGATACAGGACGTTTTTATTATCTGATATTTAACAGCAAAAAAAATCTCACAACATGAAGTGGGTACAAAAGAAACTCTCTCAACAAGAAGCAAATTACTCTAGCACAGCTCACACTAATAAAATAAAACAGAAAAAGAGTAATATAAATGATAAGTGATAAAGAAAATGTGTTGAGACTCAGAGACAAAAAAAGTGCATTTCTGACATCGATTTGTGATAATCACACAAAGATGTTTCAAACAGCATATGTGAAGACAAATTCGCTGTTTCACACCTTGATACATGTTTACAGAAAGAATGGGATAAAATGACAACCGGAACTCCCCAGTGTTTGGTTTCCTCAATCCCAGAACATATTTTAAGTTTTGTGTGAAGGAATGGCAACATTAGAAAGTAGTAAAGGTTTTTATTTTTTAATGTGTTGAAAAGGTCTTCACCCTTCTGAACCAATCAAGTTTTTAACAAATCAACATTGGACCTTAAAGTGCAATGTTGAGGTTTGACATGCTGTTAACTTTTTGGAAAAGTGTATACTGGCTGCCCTGAGCTAGATGAGTGATAAAATAAATGGCTGAACTCCACACCAGTTAATCAGAAATGAAGATGCCTCTTTGATGAGAAACAAAATTAATTTCAGAACGAAAAGGAAACTCATTTACCTTTTATTTTCTTCTCAACACATGTGTATACAGCAATGCCAGTGACCACAGCATAATTTCTTTAATTTGCTGTTTTTCTCTTGGTAGAATTTGTTTACCTCCGCCCAGCGATGAGCTTGCCCAGTCCTGCTCGGTCCCTCCTTCAGTGTCTGGATGAATCTGAGGTGGTCAACTGCCAGCCAGTTCATCTCTGGTGAACCGGTGGTGAGCAGTCCTAGTTGAACTGCCATCTCTGACAGCACATGGCCTGACAAGTTACTATCCTGAAGAACCAATTGGGAGAAAATTAAATCATATCCAACATAGACTGATAAAAAAAAAAAAATCATGTCTTACTATGAACAACCACTTATGGGCAACATCAACAGACTTAGCACAAAGTTTAGGAATGGAAAAGTTAGTGTCTGCTCTTCTAACAAAACCTGCGTACAGGCTTCTCAAACATGAACCACTAACAAATAATATCAGTTTATAACCTGCAAAATCTCATGTATCAATAAGATTATTCTGTGGTTTTAATGAAGCTTACATGCTAACCCCTCTCTTGGTTGGGAGCCATTGCCAGGACACCAGAGAGAGCACAGGTCGAGGGAACATTTGGGGGAAACCAAAATAAATATGAATGTGCATCCACCAGCAAGTTAGCAAGCAAAACACCCTATATCAGTCAGTTTCATTTATATCAGCCATCTATTTTTTTTCTGCATTATAAAATCTCAAAAAGACAAAACTTATCTTTATCTATTTTTAAAATAATATTTATAATAAGAACCAGAGAAAGCAAAGAATAATGATAAATGTGACTTTGGCGAGTCCTTGGTCCCTGTTGTTTTACAGATAAATATCAGTGCATCAATATCCATGATACAGGCCTATTTTTCTTTAACGTTAAGAATTATGTATCAACCAGGAAGTTATGTATGGTAAAATTGCTGTACACTGGTGTAATTCATTAACTTAACAGAGATAACAAATAGAAATATTCTTACAGTTATTTTTTCTGGATCTTTTAGCAGCAATCCAATATTCCTCAGTGACACATCCCCAAATTGGTCAGGGATGCTCTCCACCAAACTCTGAAGTGCTGATTTATAGAATGATTGTGCTCTCTTCAGGAAGTAACTCTTGGTCTGTTCCCCCAGATCCTCCATGGAGGCCATCATGAAGTCTCTGGCACGAGAGCCTACATCCACCTCAGCTGTGGGGAGGAGCTCCTCCTCACTGTGGAGCAGATGTACGTCTCGCTTCCTGAGAAAACTCTCAGCAACAGATGGCCGAAGGATGCTGGCTGCGTAGGAATGCACCAGCATGGATGTCAGCTGAAGCTCCACAGCCAAATCTGCTGTGCCGGACAGCTGCAATTCTTGAAGAGCTCTGAGGGGCTCTAAAGCATGTGAGAGGAACAGGAAATGCAGCTGGACATTATTGTCTAATAGTTGACTCCTGATGTGTCTGGTATCCTCTGTTTGTATCAAAGACTTGAAATACTCCAGCAGCTCCTGCCAGCAGTTCACCATCTTCTGCACAGCAGTGATGATGAATACCCACTGTGTTGAAATAGATGGGAATGAGTTATCCGACTTTGAGTTAACAAATAGCTCTTTTAGACAGTCATTAACAGAGCGCAGGGTGGAGTAGTGACCATGGACATCTCTAACTAGGCTAACTACATCAGTGAAGGAGGCCATGAGCCCAGCATGACAGGCTCTTCCTGCCATCCCTGGGAGGCTAGAGAGTGAAATCAAATTAGGGTTGAAAGTCTGGAGCTGCGAAACAAACACGTGGTTTAGCGCTGGATGTGGAGCAGTGCAGGAGAACATGGCCAGGTTGGACAGTGGAAGATCAAGTTGCTTCAGTGATGCTATCAACAGGCTTGCATCAGAATCAACTGTGTGTGTAATCTTGTCCATATCCACTGAGATTTGAGAATCAACAGTGTCAACGCTCATTTGCAGCATATGAAAAAGCCTCACCACACTCACACCTGAGCTCTGGTCAAAATAGCCAATCAGCACAACGCTTGAGGTCCGTCCTCCTCCCAGTGGTACTCCTACATACAGGTACAGGCAGAATGGTGTGTCTGTGACTGCCTGGATGATGTCTTTCTGTTGTGCTGCATCAACATTTTCACCACAGTATCTTGTAATGAAATTCTTCACATTGTTGCTGTAAAAACCTTGACTTCCATGCTCCACTGCTGATTTTTCTTGCCCCAGTCTCCACTGCTGTTGTAGTTGAATGCATTCATCCTTCACTTTAATGTCTGCTTCCTGGCCCATCACCACACACACCACATCATCGTCGTCATCGTCTGATATCAGTGATATCACTTCTGTATTCCTGCCAAAATTATCCTTTAGTTTTTGTTGTTGCAGTTCTTCCAGGGTTTTGCTAGCCATTTTCAGGATATACTATTGATTCTGATGAGAGCAATGGGATGAACACTCATCTATGCCTGAAAAAAAGTAAAAAAAAAAAAAAATTAAATGCAATCAAGTACAGAGATTGTTTTCCAAATTTTTACACCTTTGGATTCATATGTTTATCACTCAGACATTGGTCTTAGTAATACATAAACACAGTTTTCAACATTAGTGACAAACCTGACACAGTAGGACCACAGTTAGAGGTAGGTATGAAAAAACCGTTTTAAATTGGCACTGGTACCAATGATCTGCAAAGTCATTAGTATTATGGTACCAAAGGTTTTGACACAGCTACTCGGTCATTTTGAGGAGGTCTGTTCCAACTTTTGGCTGGTGAAACCCAGTTGCCAGCCCATTGACAAAACTACTACATTGTTTATACTTGAATTAAGAATGTTCACATTCCTTTTTCTCCCATCATGTGTCCTATTCCCATACCATCTAAAACAGAGGTGAAGATCACAAAACAAACAACCTAAATGAGGTACAACAAATCCATATTGGAGTCCAAATTCTCAAAAATATGTGTAAACATAACAGAGTATACATCTGAGTACTTTATTAGTAAAGTGACTACTTCGCACAACTGATGTCCAGAAACAACCTTAATCCTAAATCATTGTTCAAGATAATTTAAATGGATACTAACTGTTCCGCCTCAAGGCTCGAGACAAGTTTCCACACGTAGCTTGGTGCTCCTGACTGCAGATTTTAGGAGGAACACAATAAAGCAACTGTACTGCAACACTTCTGTGTTTCAGAAATTATTTTGTAATGGGCAATTTACAGAAATTAATTAATCAGTTTTATTCATCCATTCATTCAGTAACTCTTCCTTATCCATGTTCAGGTTGCAGGGATAGGAGCCTGAGCAAAAAGGCTCAGACCTCTGTCACAGATACACAACATATACTTCACCTCAGTCTCCAGCTGCAGTCTCTTCTCCTCAGATACTCTGTAAAATTTTTGTTTAATGGGCTTAGCATCTCCAATGTCGATGTCATGTTCAATCAAATGGGTCTGCGTAGGCGTGTCAGAAAACAAAGCCGGAAAGTCTTTGATTAGAGCTACCAACTGTTCATGTTTCTCAGAGTCTAAATGATTTACCAATGCACCTAGGTTTTTCAAAGTCTGAGTTTTTTAAACGACCCCTCAAAATCTCATCTGAAGCTACATTCATTTCTTCTCCCCCCCCCCTACAGTGTCAACACCACCAGGAACTGTGAAAGGCACAGCAGCGAACACTGACCTCACTGAGGTATT
>JAOWBL010069650.1:0-15521 GCA_028564865.1 Zenarchopterus dispar
GAAAAACTGCAAATGAAATGGTTAAAAAGGTAACAAGTCAAAAAAAAGAGAAAAGTGAAACAGATGCGTACAGTTTGGTCATTTGGTTGAATTGAACAAACGCACTCCTGATTCTCCATTTAATCACCGGTCACGTTAGTAATCATGATCTGATGTCACTCAACGAAATATCCGTTAATGGGCTCCGGTCTGGGAAATGCTGGACGCCGTTTTATTTTTTATGCAAGTTGAGAACTAAAAACATATTTGAAGGCGAAAACCTTATGCTCGGTTACAACAAATTAAAAATTTTATTTTGCAGGGGATAAACTAAAACACATCCATCCATTTTCTATACCCGTTGATCCTGTACAGGGTCACGGGGGTCTGCTGGAGCCAATCCCAGCTCATTACAGGCGATGGGAAACTAAAATACATTTATAGGGAAATATGTAATGTTTAGTTTCTCATTCTCTACACACAGATCTTGATCTTAACTCTGCTCTGCTTTGCTCTGACTGGTCCATAAAAATACCAGAATACACAACAGCTGCTTGTTCTTTGATGGAGGCATGTCATAATAGCCATCGGGCAAACATTTTGCTTTAATCAAGCAAGGGTTTCTTTCTTTTTTTTTTTCTTTCCTGAAGAAGAAAGAAACGCCCAGATTTCAAATCAGGAAGTTAAACACCTTTGATGTGCAATTACCAGTTGTGAATGTGATTTTAACTATCATGTGGTAGTACAACTGCTTCATGCACTAAGCTTTATTCTGATCCCCCCAGTTATCTCACCTGATTTAGATATTTCCCAGCGAAGAAGGTCTGATAGCCAGCGTAGCTCTTCAGTAAGGCGGGGAACGTGTGGGCCTCTTCGCTCTTCTGCCAGGCCGTGCTGCTGCAGTTTCCCTCCAACGTGTTGTTGACGACATGGTGGTTGTGCGGGTACTTCCCGGTCAGGATGCTGGCTCGACTCGGGCAGCACAGCGGGCTGGCGACGAACTGAGGCGCAGAGGGAGAGTCAGCACAAAATAACAGAAAAGACCTGCGAATGAAGTTTAAATGAGACAAAGACGGATGATTCTTACTGCATTTGTGAAAGATATCCCAGCATCGCCAATCAACTTTTTCGTCTTTGTCAGTGGACTCTGCAAAAAAAAATAACACAAACACGACACGCTCACACAGGGAAATAAACGTCTTTGTGGTCTCACAGTTATCAGCAAAAACACAACGTAGAAGCTGCAATTATCCAGCTGCTTCTGTGGGAAAGTCTGCTGCACCAGTATTCAACAGAGGAATGTTCTGCAGCTCCAGATGTTACACATTAAAATTATAGTTCTGAACAACATGTCCTTAAAAGAAAAGAAAAGGCAATTAAATCCTTGCACTTGAAAGCATTTTTTTACAGATTAAATACATCAAAAATATCTTTGAATTGAAATATCTTATTAATGATCTTTACTCTTGAGTATGCATCATCATGCAAGATGTCTCCAACATCACCAAACCTTGTTTTAAATGAAAATAAAACTAGAAAAGTGTCTCAACTTTAAACCTGGACCTGTACATCTGCAGTAAAATCTCCCATCTGCCCTGTTTTCAAATAACTCCACATCAATGATTTTGGTAAAGTGTTGGTTTTCTTTAATCATGTCAGCATCATCATCTTTTTCAATGCAGACTCATCATGAATGTCACTTGTTTATGTTTACATTTTCTGTATTTAAATCCCATTTTTCTTTAGCTGATTTGTTCATAAACACCATTTCTGCTTATTTGTTTTTCACGACTTTTGGTGTGCATTTTGTATTTTTGAACTTTCTATCCTGGTGATTTTTTTTTTTCCATCTGCTGTATGTTTTCCTGTTAAAACATTCCCATTTTGTTTGTACATCCTCCACAGGTTCGAAACAGCTGATTGAGGGAGTTTCACACAGCGATCTCGTCCTTTGATTAACCTGCCACTGTTTCATTTGTTTTATTTTGACAATTACAAAACACCTGAATGGCCATCCTCTAAGAGTGTTGATTCAATATTCAATTCAGATTAAAAACTGTACTGAACATAATTTAAATCCACACTATGTCATCATACCACCTGCAGACTCAGGTAGGTGGATGTGATACTGTGACACAGACCTGCTTTCATCTTCTTCCTGTTGAATTGTTTGTTGTAGTTATTTTGTAAATACAACTATTTGTGAGTACTTTGAGTCAGATTCTGGTGTGTAACATAAACTTGAAGTGTCACCCTACAGATCAGCAAGTTTTTGACCACATGCAATTAAGAAATTATTTTCAAAAATTCTTTTCTGAAAAACTCTAATTCTCCTAAACGAGTCTGATGAACGGTGGTAGGTCTGCTGACTCTGTAAGAAGCTTAAATGATGTTCCCAACCAGGAATGTGATGGTCAGCTTTATCAGACTGGTCTGAAAACACAACCACACGATCAACGTTTCCCCCGCGTGACAAGCTGCTAAACCATAAACAAAAGCTTATAAAGTTGGTGAAATGACCAAAATCCGCTTACCAGTCCGCCTATGAGGCTGTCCAAGTCGTCTGTGAGGATCAAAACAACGTTGGGTCTCCGGTTCGGGGATGGAAACAACCCGCTGCTCAGCTCGATCCGAGACGTGACGCAGATCAGGAGACAATTCAGCAACGTCAGTCGGCACGAGCGCTTTGACCCCATTTTCTTAATTCAACTAGAAACGTCTGGAGCCGCCCGTCTCTGGTCGCAGCTCTGCGCTTCGTAACAGGCTGAAACGTAGTTACAAAAGCGCCCTGTAGAAAAAAAAAAGAAGAAAAAAAAAAGAAAAGGAAAAGAAAAAAAACATGCACAAGACAGGAGTTGTTTCTGACAGAAAACACTTCCTGGTCACGTGACACCGCTTCAGCCACTGAACCACGAGTCAGTCACGTGCGCTGGTAGAAAATTTAAAGCTTTTATACGGCGTTAATTTTGTTTTTAATCTGTTTTAAACAATTAAATTCCGCTTTCTCCAACTAAATAAAAAAAAAAAAAAGATTATATCTGTTTTGATCAGACATTTATTTTAAACATATTCCATTTTGTCAGAAGGTGATTTCCTAAGGTAATAACAAAATATTAAAAAGTCTAAACATGTACATTTAATGGCAAAAATTGCTGACCATATCTCAGGTGTCACTATTATCATCAATACTGTTTCAAAATTGAGACGTATGTGTGGCAGGAGGCAACATTTGGCCGATTAGTGTATTTTGAATGCAAATATTAGCACAAACATTAAGGAAATTAGCATAGGTCAATTATTTATTTGTTGCAACCAGTAATAGAGATCACTGGTTGCAACAATGCTTCTAGGCAAAAAAAAAAAAAAAAAAGTACATGAATAAGTATAAAAATAAAAAAATCTTACACCATTGGAAAGTATGTTTGTCTATATATCCATCATCTATACCCACTTCCAAGTTTGTTGCCTTTTTTTTTTGTCTTTTTAAAATGTTATTTTACGATATTTTATTGCTTACTGAATATTTTTATTTTATAGTTTATTTTGCTGTATTTTTCTACCTTCTCCTCATGTTGGTCACCAGCTTGACCACGCACTGCTGTGGGTTAGGCTTTTGTTGCATGTCAGCCAATGCAAGATACCAAAGAAGGGTCAATAAAGATTTGGGTCAATTAAAAAAAAAGGGAAGGGAAAAAGAAATTAGCTCTGCTTCCGCAGAAGTGAAAGTTAACAATGCCATATGGTGACTTTTGAAATGTTTGGTGATAATAAGTCAAATCATCACACTTGTCTTTAGGCTGGAAGACCCAATTCAAATAACAATATACAATAATTTCACATTTTGATTCGTCAGAGCAAAGGAATGTTCTCCATTTCCTCCTGGTGGTATGAAAGAAGCTTGGAAAAGGAGGTGGCTTTGTTGGATCATGTTTTAGGTTTTTCCTTCCTTGCATGGTAATTTTTTAACTTGTGACATTAGTTTGTCCATTAAAAGTTATTTTAAGAAGTGTTCTTGAGCCCAGGCAGAAGGAACAGTGATGTTCATTTGATCTTACTGTCCTCTGGCCAGTTAATCAGATTCCTTGTGAGATGCTGCATCGAGTACATTTTAGCATTTCTGTGTTGTTGTTCTACCTTATATCGCTTAAGACACCTAATTGATAACACATATAAACTGTTTTTGTTTCAGCTCCAGGCTTTTTTTCCCCCTTTGGTCAGTGTATGCTATTATTTTGAAGTTAAACAGAGTTTAAATATTTTGATTTGTTTCAGTCTATAAACAATGAAAATGTTGAAATGGCAGCATTTACTAATTTATTGATTTTCAGCTATATTAGTTTTGACTTTTATTTTTTATCTGAAACATAATTTTAATCAACATACCTAGAAGGATACAACTGGGCAACATGCTGAGATACTATAATACTCACATTTCAAGAACGCCTTAAAGCAAATAAAATAAGCCATTTATTCCACTTATTCACAATATTGTGTATTTTTACCTTTTTTTTTGCCTGAATGACTTGACCTTCACTTAATTACAAGTTTACTGATGTTTTTTAAAGCTTTTTTCTGCGCCCCAACCCCATACCAATAAGTTATCCACTGTATAAAAGTTATACATTAGATAATTTAAATTATTTATTTTCAATTAAAAAACAAACAACTTTTGTTTTTTGATTATGGTAGTAATTTGAATTATGGGACATATTTGCTTCCATACAGAATTTAATGCTCCAAATATGAAACATCTGGTAATATAGGGTTAAACATTGAAAATATCTAACTTAAGCCCTATGTCAAACATACAGTTCAGGAACAACTTTTAAACGTGATTGGTAAATCAAAACATACATTAATAAAGTTTAATAGTGATTCTTACCTTTTGTTTGAAATATTTCAAGGTTTAACTGGAGGAAGAAGGAGATTGGTCGAAAAAATTTTGGCTCGTTTTGATTGGCCAATCCGGGAGCTCCAGGCACCTGCTCGCGACCTGGGGAAAGTTTGTCAGCCGTTGAGAAGTTCAAGTGGGCTGGTCCATTGTGAAGTCCTGGAAGGGGGAGACAGGGAACATTCTGAGAGGTAAGTAAGAGCTGCCAGACGGGACTCCACCTTTCTGAGGTGGGGAATGGAGTGTTCCAGGAACACCATCCTCTTCGAAACGCTCATAGTAAAAACTTTTCAACTTCATCCGTGTTGTCCAGAAAGACAACGACTCACACGTAGGAAAACAATCACGGGATCAGACATTTATTTTTCCTACTTTCTTTAATGGATTAAAGATGGCTTCGACGCTGAAACTGAGCAGAAACGAACTTCTGGAAGTTGACATATGCGACGGTGGCGTGTGTTCAGAGGAAGAGAGCGGCGTTCACGTCAACTCCTTCGCCGCTTCCCTCGAGGAGGATTTCTCCGGCTTCCAGCGGTGGACAAGCCCCGCCGAGTCACCTAATGACACATCATCATCATCTCCGGGAGAGCAGGAGGTGTCCAGCGAGAATCCAGCTCCGCCTGCCGCCGCTGATGCCACCCAAAGGACCAACCCGGCAGGTGACAGCGACTCTGAAGCCCTGGGAGATGGACTCACAGCTCCCAGAACTTCCATCGTGGACTGCCTGCTGGTGGAGCTTTACGAGACCTACAGCGGAGGTAGCAGGAGGAACGTGGACAGCTGGGACAGCTCCACCGAGGCGTCCGGATCTGATGCCTTCTTGGGACGCAGTAACTCCGGGTCCAGCTTCCTCCAGGAGTTACAGGAGAAACACACCAGGAGGCACCAGATGAATTATCTGGCCCAGAAAGGTGAGGGATGATGGTGTTTGGATCAATTTAGAGCTAGTTTACTTATGATACAGCTGATTTTATCTGACATATGTTTTAACTAAGATCACCTCATAATGTAACTTTTAATTTTTGCAACTTGCAGCACATGCACACTGTAAAAGATAAAAACCTCTGGAATGCTGCTCTGCAGGAAAATGGTAAAATCCTGCTGGTGGAGAAGATCAATGTCAGCTCAGCTTTGTGACTTACCTGCTTCATTTAATCCTTGTGCTTCCTTCAGGCCACTTTTATACATTTTTGTTATTCATTGTAGTATTTTCTTTTCTCCTTTTTGTTACAGCTTATAGCAAGAATGTTTTATTATTTTTTTCTTGACAATTCTTTTTTCCCCCCTAAATCTAATATTAGTCACTCTTACAGGTGTGGTATACACTACTGACACTTTTTGCACCCTCTGGAATGTACAGAACAAAAAAAAGTCATAAAATCATCATGCATCGATTTTTTTAGGCTTATTTTTTAATGCACAAATCCCCCAAACCACTTCAGCTGTGCCCAAAACTACCAAATATTGAAGAATTTTCAGGATTTTAACTCTTTTAATGCCAGTTTTAATAAATTATCCTACTTGTTTCGTTTGTTGTTCGTTTATTCATTCATTCATTTATTCTATATTGAACAATGAGGTGGGGATATTTCTGGTGATTAGAGTCTTGGATGTGTCAAAAAACAGCAGTAACATAGATTTCATTGCATAACTGTTTTTCATGTGGCGTCAGATTTAAAATGCACCCTTTGTATACCCTCAATTCAAACATATGCCTACTAATGCAATGAAATCAGTGTTATTGCTAATCTTTGACATGTCCAAGACTGATTAAACAACTATGCTACTTACGGTGTATAATATGCAAGATGTCTCCTTTTGCATGGTTTTCAAACAAAATAAGCTTTATCCCATTTTCAAAATGTCATTTAAGGGGTGAAAATCCTGAAAATTATTTAACGTGGTAGTTTTGAGTGAAGTTGAAGTTCTTTTTTTTTTTTGTTTTTTTTTTTAAGATTTGTGCAGAAAAATTGTTGATTGCAGTTTTTTTTTCCCTGTATGTCCATTTTCGGCTGGAGATCCTCCAGGTGGTAGTAAAGTAGATGGATGCACAAGGGGTTAAAGTAATACATTTTCATATCTACGTCAATACGGCTCATGTAGGAATCTGGGTCCTCAGAGGTGAAGATGGTCCAAATTATTTTACAGAGTGGACTTCCTGAGTCTCAGCCAGAGAGGTGGATATTAAGTCAACATGGCAACAAGAGTCGTCTGACTTTTAGTTAACAAAAATGGTGATGCTGGAAAATAGACCTGCTCTTCATATTTTTGCTTGTAGATACATGAATGATGAAAGTAGTGAGTAACATCATGTTTTTTCTGGAGAGAGTACACTAGAGATATTTGTATATGCTGTTGTGGTCATAAAATATTGAAAAATGCAATCTCACACTATGTTTTCTGGTCTAACAACCACAGAGATTCAGTAGGAAGCTCCCTTTTCAGCCACAACTTTACTTTTCTGTTCAAAGATTTTGTTTATCATTATTATTATTATAATTGTTATCTTTTAGGGGCCCAGTCAGACAATAAAGGACCACAGTAAATTAGGTAGCGATGAAGATAAAGAGGCTGGATAATTGTTGTCTGATATGGTTTTTGTGATGTCACAGAACCTTATGGTCCACTGAATAACACGTTTTTCAGGCTTGAAGAACCCTCAAGAAATCTAAAAGTTTCAGCTGGTAGTAACTTCAAACAGTATTTTATCTTTATATTCTAGTCACCTTAGAGTACAGATGTAGACGCAGGGAAGCATTTCATCATTTGAAACTCGGTAGACTTTTCCTGGGGTTTGTGAATTATAATTTGTATAGATTTTTCTGATGCTTTTGAGATGCTCCTCAGTTCATACATCAAAAGACTCCAGAGAAGATGTTCTCTAAAGTAAAAAGATGATCTTGCTTCTCTGCACATGTTTGATGTAATTGCATTTTTTTCACAGGTAGCATACCCACAATATGTAGACTACATATGCGGACTCACTCAGACAATGCAGATTAGTATACTGACAGCTTGGTTACCGCTCCTCGGCGTGGCCTGCAGTGTTTCCTCGGAGTCTTAACAGGCATGTTTGTGTGAGTGTCACGCTGCCATTGTTCCCCTCTGCCAAAGTTGAATCCTGCTGTAAACGTAGCCCACCCTTGTGAGCTTTAGGTGCAGAGAGCAAACACTGATCTCACAAGCGTTGAACAATGCAGAGGGCTGCCACTCGGGAAGAGGAAACGCTCTGATAAAGCCTGAAAGAGAGAAGTCAAAACATGCCTCTGGTCTAATGTGTTTGGTGAGCACTTAATGGTTTGTGGAGAAGCTTACATCCCGTTTGGTAAAGATTTAAAAAAAAAAAATACTTTTGTTCAGCCACACTGAGTTTATTTATTTATTTTTATAATTAGCATGGTGAAATGTTCTCAGTGGGCTCCTTAGTGGAAATGGAAGTAAAAAGTGTAATTTTATTGATATTGCTTTAAATTGCAGCTAATTAGGTTTTTTACACTGATCTGAAATCCTGTATAATAAAATGAGCTATAGCAATAATTGCTCATTTTTGTAATCTTGAGTTTTAATGAGCTTTTTTGCTAGTAGAATCCATTTACCAAAAGAGACGTAATTATTCTGAATTTTTGCTCTAGCTCGTAGATTAATACCTCATTTCTGGCCTAAAAGTTGTTTCCCCTTTTCTTAAAGGCAGCATTGATATAGAGGGTTTGTTTATGATTATTAGTCAAGAAATGAATTATAAATTTTCTCATTTGCTTATCTTATTAATTGCGACAAAAAGGCCAGAATTATTAATTTGGACACAACTTCCACTGCAAAACATTAGACGGGCTGTCCAAGATCTGAAACTTTTAAATTGTTGCAAAAAGCATCCACTTTGGATTCATCTGTGTTGGAAACTCACCTGGTATTACCTGATGGATGAATTTTGATATTAAATAAGGATCCACGGTCGGAGGTCCAGGTGAGTTTGGCAGGTAAAGTTAAACATCTTCTACTGAGAAAGATCCCTTCATATTTTTGAAGCCTCCTTAGACGGGGAACTGAACTCCCACATCACCTCTAATAAGATCATACTGTATCATGCTTTATATACTGTAATAAAGACGACTATTTTAAGCCTTTTTATGAACAAAAACATATGTAAAATGCTTTGTAGAATCCAAATAAGCTCAAAAGCTCCTTTTTACTCCTCCTCGATTTTTTTTTTTTCCATCTCACCAGCAGCTTTGACCATGTCGACCAACCTTTAATCAAATCAAAGCAGAGACGGTCGGAGAGCTGCAGTGGCGGCCACAGATAACTCAGGGTTTACCTCACAAGATGGCACTCTGGTGCCAGCATCCCACATATCTTCATACAGCCTGCTGTTAATCCTTTTTTCATACCCGTCTGCTGGAAGATTGAAATTGTTACAAGTGGACTTGCCTTTTTTGTGTGTTTTTGGACCTATCTTGAGTGTTGAGACAGTAAACTGTTCTTATATTAAATATGGCGTCATAAGTTAAAAACAATTAGATGTATAAAGTGTGGCTGAGTTTTTATGCAAAGTAAATATGAGGTTTGTGAGCTCTCTTGTGCAGAACTTTATTTTAGGGCTTTAAATAATAATCTA
The DNA here is from genome assembly GCA_028564865.1 of Zenarchopterus dispar. Lineage (NCBI taxonomy): Eukaryota > Metazoa > Chordata > Actinopteri > Beloniformes > Zenarchopteridae > Zenarchopterus > Zenarchopterus dispar. Next base: position 9,486 of record JAOWBL010069650.1, read on the forward strand.
ATAAGGAGTGGATTACATTGATTGAATTGATTGATGAGACTCTATCGTATACTGCTTCACACAAAACAAGCAGCCTTACTCGTGATTTTTTTCTTTATTTTTCTAGTTGTTTGGAAATATGATGGTATGAAACTAAAATAAATGTATCCTAAATGACACAAAAACGATTGACGACAACCGTCCTGGAGTCCTCTTTGTGCCGGATCTGTGTCGCGTCCTGTCGGCGTCATATTTTAAGGATTGTGTTTCAATAAATGGGCTGCGAGTGTGTGTTTATGAGGTGTGTGTGTGTGTGTGTGTGTTCTGGTTTTCATTTCATCTTCGCCTGCAGCTTGGAAAACGGACTAATGAGTGTCATGTCCTGATCTGTCGGTAAAAAGCAGACGCCACTTGGGAGCGAAGACTTATCTGGTCTCCTGCTGCCATTTTGAAAATGCGCCGGTTTGATCCTTACACAGATGTTGGGAAAACATATGTGTTGTAGATTTGTGAGATAAGACTTCAGAATAAGACTGTTGGATGTGTTAATGTTGAGAGGGGAGGTTTGGACATGATGCTGTTTGGGCTTGTTTATGTGATGCTTTTTTAGGATGAGTGTTTCAGCTTTTACCAAAAACAAGAGAAGCAACATTTCTGTGTTTTGACGTTTCAGCCCCGGAGGAGCTGTGCTCAATAATCCAGGAGGTGAAATATCGTACCGGCCTCCAGTCGGCCAAACTGATACGGCAGCTGAGGAGACGGGACCGACTTCACCACAAGCTGCAGAAGAACTACGACATCGTCACGGCGTGTCTTCAGGCTGTGTCACAAAAGCGACGTAAGACTGCAGTCCTTCTTTTTGTTGAACACCCCCCTCCTTTCCCCCACTTTTATTATTCAGCATCTGTTCCCATCTTTCATCTGATACTTTCATCAAAACCACCATGAAATATAAGAACCTGGAAGAATACTGTTTTATGTAAAATAACATAAGCAACTTCTTTAGAGAATCAAAAAGATTCAAATAGCAATTTTGTGTCATCTTATTAAACTTTTAGGCCTGAAGAAATCCAATTTAGATATTAATCTTTTTAAAACTGTTGAATACTGTTAGAATATGTAATTTAGTTCAATTCAATTGAAGTTAGAATCCTGATTCTTATATTTTAGGCCTTTTTTTAAACTAACATATTAAATCTGTCAGCACAAATAAATGCTTTTTTTTTTTTTTTTATAAAGGTTGCACACCCTACAGTCCTCGTAGTCGTATCATGTGTAGTATGAAAAGCGCTGTTTTATATTTGCATAATATACTGAGAGTGACGCCCCAGATGCTCTCTTTCATATCTCCTCAATCTTTAAGCTCCAACATCTCTAAATTGAATATTCTGTTATGTAAGAGATCCTTGCAGTCACATCACTGAATTTGGTTTTCCAACTAGAATATTACAAGATTAAATCCGCTTCTTAGAATAATGTATTCAGTAATGAAATCCGATATCCTCTGTCTTGACTTCTGTATACTAATCAGGAACTTAGTTGGAATTACAGCAATACTGGGAACTAAATCCTCGTGTGAGCAGGATTACTGGCCATCAGACACTTTCAAACAAGGTAGTCCTTTTGAAATGATTTTCTAAACACAATTATCCCTGAAATCACAAATCTAATTCTTAATTTCTTTTTCCAACAATATATTTGTTTTTCTAGCTCGAGAAGATGTCTCTCAGTTATGCGTCAACAGACATTTAAAAGACAACAAATGAATAAAGGATAAACACGGTAATTGGTAACTGTCATTTCAATTGTTAGTTACTGTATTTTTTTTTAATTCTCCTTTTAATTAACCTTAAAAAAAGGTTTTGCAGTGCAAGACAGCGTTTCTAAAAACCAGATCTGAACAGCCCATTGCATCATGGGGGAGGGGGGTTGTTTAACCATGAAACCAGAGAAGTGGGTTACCAGTTTTGTTGAATTTACAGCCCCAGTTTCCACAGTTTGTGCTAGACCCATAACTGGCCATCTTAAAAGTCAAACAGATCATTTACATCCAGATTTAATCATATAATTCTCACTTGTTCTCTTAGCTTGTTGGTCCGTCGCATATTTTCATGAACCGATGTTGAATGATCAACTCATCATGCGTGTCAAATACCCGAACCTGCCGAGTTTTATATTATTAACCAAAGAAGCTTTGCATATGCCGTTAAACTGTGGGCTATACATCTGTTACTATGGGAACCGTGAGTGGAGAAGGGGATGTGTTTTTATACTTTGTCCCAATCTACCTACAAATCTGTTCTAAACTGATGTTTAATAAATAATTAACCCACTTTAGACCTATTAAAGACCACGTGGTCTTTGGAGCCAGTCAGCTTCTACCGGGCGAGGGATGGGACTCACCCTGGACAGGCCCGCAGTCTGTCCCAGGACCAGATATTATTTGATCAATACAGTTCAAACAATAAAATATTTCTGACACAGCGATGGGACAAAATGCTCCTTTTTAGAATCAGTTTGAAACTCTCTTTACACGAAACACAACGTATCAACTTGCTGCTTTACACAACTAATGATTTAATGTGTTCTCCTGTTTCAATTGCAGCCATGTTGTTATTGCTTCTTTTTTTTTAGAAGTTTTCATATTATTCATATTTTCCCTTTTACAAAGCTTGTTCTTTCTTACTAATAAAGTGTCAAGAGATCAGTGAAATTTGTTTGGCTCAAGCATCAAATTGCTTGTACTTCACCTCCGACCCCTAAAGCGAAAAGCCTGGTCTTAGTAATCCACTTGATAATCACCATCATAGTCCCAAATTATCTCTGATCCCAGCTTTTGTACCCTAATATCTTTCCCTCCCTGATGAACCCGGTTGATCAAAGTATATACAAATATGAACGGACCTCTAAATCAATTAGACGTGACGTTTGAGTATTCCCAGATGCAATGCAGCAGAGAAATGATATTATCCTGGGAATTTTTCCCACAGCTGTTAGGAACGTTGGGATTACACCGATACAGCTTTGATATACATTTGCTCTAAATAGCTGCTTATGTTGTGTCAGTTTTAGTTATGTTTTATGCCCCATTTGGCTTAAAAATCTCTATATTTGTTTCTTAAAAAGATGTGTTATAGGAACAGCATGTCTAAATAACTACAGCTTCAGATCGATAGTTTATCGTCCATATATAGATGGAAACTTGGGACAATGTGTTTTTATCACGAAGCGTTCGAGTTCTATTTTTGTTCTTATCCAGTTGGTTTGCAGATAACGATTTAAAAATTCAGTAAGTGTCTTCTCCTGCCACGCTGAGTGCACATCATAATACATCACTGATTCAGACTGCAAGCATTTCCATGTTGTTTCTACCCGGTTGTGAACTTGATCTGTATTTACTAAGTGTTACTCTTACAAAATGTTGGTTTGTGTCTGATGAAAAAGCTCACTTAATGAGATGGTATATTCTGAATTTTTTTTTTTCATGAAATGAAATCCCTAGAATTAATTTAAGAATGGTTTAAAGGTAAATATTCACCTTTTACTGTCATTGCATGGCGTCATTTTAACTGGGAATTGATCAATTAGAAGTTAAGATTTGTACATTTAAGGGTGCTTTTGAGGAATTTCGTCTTGCGTATCATTTTTAAATGAGCCTGACTCCTTATTTCGTGGAAAACTGTAGAATCCCAAGAGACCCAAACATTTGCATTTACTGGAAAAGTGACTAATTTTATTTTACTGCTAAATTTGTTGCTGCTTCATTGCTTCATATTGATTAAAGAAGCCAAGTTGATGGCTAAAAACGACTATTACCAATTAACATTTTGCAGCCTCGATATCAAGATGTTATCTATTTTTGAAAGCCGGATGTGTTTTTTTTTTTGTTTTTTTTTTGTGGGAGAAGATGATAAAATTTCCCCTCCCACAAGTCTAACTTCAATTTTTTTTCCACAGCTCCCCTCTGTTGTTGCACATTCCTCTCTTACACAAATGAAGAAAATATTTTTTGATAAATCATTAGTTGTTTTCACACAAAAAGAGAAAAAATCAAGAGATTGCTTTTTTTTTTTTTTTTTTAAGTAGAAATTTTTAGTTACAAGTTTAACCTTACTTGGGCTGATTTGTCTGGCTGCAGTCCTGAATTAGTGCATAAAACATCTGTTATTACTTATCAAGCTGCTGGCAGTTAGCCCCGCCCCCCGACCGCCTCACACTTTAAAAAATAATTAATTTATTTTTTCAAAACAGATGTCGTGAGGCTGTAAATGTTAAAGAAGACAAAAGGTATAAGGACTCTTGGTCACTGATCTCCACCCCTCCAAAAAAAGAAAAAGGAGTCCAAGTTTTTCCATGAGTGGCTCATCTCTTGCAGGGATAAAATCTCTTTCTGGGCAGGAAAATACATCCATGTTCTGCCTCTCTGCTCTCCTCCACCATTACCTCATTCTTTTATGTCCTCCCACATCTCTGCCCATCCTCGCACCTCCTCCTGGTGACGCCAGACCAGAGGAGGATGAGGAGGCGTGCAGCATCAGCAGCACTGGCGACCGGGAGCAGGAACCGTTACTTCCTCCTCCAGCAGTCGGTTATTTTTTAACGTTTCTGGTGACATTGAGCGTAAATATTTAGATGGTTTCTGCGCTGGATTTCCAGTGGAAATTGAAGCTGTAGCGTTTCTTCGGACGTAAAACTTGAGTAGAAGGCGGAAGTGGCTCGAAACCAGTTTATAATCGATTAAATTTGAACGTCCTGGAGGAGAGCATTTGGAGGAGCAGCTGCGCGTCTGATCGTGAGGATGTGTCCCTGAGCAGCGACAAAAACCCGCCAAGAAAGCGTTTTACCTGCGGAGCCGAACCATGAGCTGATCGCTCGGCTCCGGTTTCGGGATGAGGCAGGAGCGGCTCTCCGCCGCCGGCAGGAGGCCGAGGGCGGCAGCCAAGCAGCGGCAGCGCGGATCGGGAGGGGTCGGGAACATCATCAGCAACGTCCTGAAGAAGCGGAACGGGATATCCAGGAGCGCCCCCCGGCTGCTCTGCACCCTAGAGCCAGGTGACCCCACTTTCAGAAGGAGAAGGGCTCCTTGCCTGTGTATATGAGGATTTTTGTTTTTATATAAACACATTTTGAAAACCACATAGCTGTGAAATCCTTTTGTGTGTTGCTTTTATTTTTTATGTCTTATGTTGCAGCTGGAGGCATTCCCAAACTCAGGAATGATCTTTGGCTTGTTTTTGTGATTTAAGATGTGGTTTGATAGCTGCCATAAGCCAAGATGCATGTACATTATTCCACTGGTTGGATTGAGCTTTAAGTTTATTTAATCTTTTTTAAAATTTCTTACAGATGTTTACTTAAGCATACATTTATGTTGGTAATCTGTTACTGCATTAAACACCTGAAGGGTTCTTTAAAGGTGTTTTAAAGAAACTTATTATCTACAGAAACCCATCAGATCCAGTTCACTAATTATTTTGTCCTCTAAACATTTCTGCATGAAATCTTCCTCCTGATGAGGGACACAGCAAAGGTGCTGCAATTACCTGGTGTTGTTTGAGGTTTTACAGATGTTTGTTTTGTGGCACGTTGCTGATGTTTATGACCAGAAATAGTTTGAGAATAGGTTTATTGACTGCTTTTTTGTGATAGAACTCCTTTTTTTTGAGATTGTAATAAACTTTGGCCCCTGGTCCCTGTTGTCGATCTAAGCCAAACATGCGTGTAGAGTCAGCTGTGTTGGACTAATCTGTAACGGGGAAGTGGGAGGGTTTTCCGTGTTAATCCTCTCCCGGAGCGCCGTGAGGACACCGAACGGCTCCCCAAACGACAGCATGGCGCACGGAGAAACGACAGAGTCGGAGCGTGCAGGTGAAATGCACTTATGTCTTCTGTTTGAAGCTTTATCCAGGAAGAAAACGGGGGTTTTAAAATGATCTTGACCCGGGTGTGAGAGCGACCGTGGGTCCGGCATACTGAGCTGGAGCGCGGAAGAGAAAAGGCCGCCGCGGGAGTCTTGACATGTCAGGACCTTCCTTCTTAACTTCAGATCAAATTTTC
>JAOWBL010069651.1:0-19383 GCA_028564865.1 Zenarchopterus dispar
AGCAGAGCAGGCGGAGAGGTGCACAAACACACACACACACACACATATAGTTACATGAATCTTTCAACAAGTCACTGTGTCCGTGGTTCAGACACCTGTAGCTGGGTATTAGTTATAGCTATTCAAAACTCTGGAAAATAAAAAAAGAGAGCAAGCAGGCTACATAATGCAGAACCTCCTGCCAATGCTGGTGTTTGCTTCTAATGCTGGTTTGTTTTCCTCATCAGATCTCAGTCCACAGGTGAACTTTTACTGGAGGAGAGGACAGCGAATCATCCCCAAGGGACACCGCAAAGGTCGGCTGGAGCCGATCAGATTCCAGATCGATGACAACCCACACAGCCAGATAAGAATAACTCAGCAGCTGCCTCAGGTAGAAATGACTGTCTCACCAGAGACGATGGCGAAAGCAGCACATGCAAATGCTCCCAGCACATACAAAATTATGTGTGATGCAGAGCTGTGTTTAGTTGTGACAACTATAATTGTTTTGCATGTGATGTTATCAGTTTCTCTTATTTTTCTTCTTTACAACACTGCTTCTGTTTATTGAAGTGTTGCAGAAAATGTATCTGCAGCTCTCTTTAAGCTCTTGTGGCAACAAATAAATCCAGATCATCAGCCCTTTATTAATGGTCTGGTATGAGGCCTTTGTGTTGATCTGCTGGGTTTGATCTTTATTAAACGTGGTGATGCTCGTTTTGGTCAAATATCTACACTTTGTTCTCATGTCCCAAAAGTTCTATTGTTTGCTGAGCTTCAGGTTTGCAAACCTGAGCTATGCTGCCATGTTTCGCTTAGAGAGAAACTGTTATCTTCTCGCAACCCTTCCAGGCTTTTTGTAACTTCATTGTCATAAACTTTAACATTTATTACAGTAACTGAGGTTTGATAGAATCTGAGATGGAGCTCTGATGTTGTTTTTTTTCTTAGTATTATGTGGTTTGACTTTGCAGTAAATTTGCAGAGATGACCTCTTCGGCTTTTCTTTCTTTTTTTTTTTTTTTTTTAATGTTTTCCAGTTGTGAATATTTTTGTCATTGTAGAACGATGGACTCCAGCTTGTTTGAAAATGGCAACTATTTTTCCTCTGAGATCATTGCTGATATCTTTTCTCCTTGGAATTGCATTAATGCGTGCTTAAGTGGTCAACACCAGCAAACGGCCACAAGTGACTTGATTAGAAACATTTTACTGGTCTGCTGTTTACCCTCGTTTAATCGGTAAACAGACTTCACTTTTCAATCACTACTTCTGCCTTTTCTGCTTAGTTCCAGTTAAGCTGTGTTATCTTTTTTTTTTTTTTTTTAAGATTTTCCATAGTGTAAAACCTTGTTTTCATGTGACACTTAGTGCAATGGATATTTGTATTAAAATCACCTTAAAGCAAAGCCAAAAATACTGGTATAGAGTTTTTTGTTTTTTTTAAAAATTATTTTGCTCTCTGTCATTTTATCGTTTTTAAGTTTACTCCGATGGAGGCCTCATACACAGCTGAAGTCCCAGAGGTCCTCTACCCTCCCAACCTGATGCCTCTGTTCAGGAGACAGTATAAGAACCACATCTTCACAGGTAACGTATCAACCACAGACCCATCTGTTATGTTTTGGTGTGCTTCATTTTGACAGAAACCAGGTTTTGTTAAGTAAACTCAGATTGAGCAGAGAATCTGTGTTTTCAGTTTCAAGAAGAACCAAGTACGTTAATCACCACAGGAACATACCATGCTCATAAACCTGATAGGGGGAAGATGTTTTGGGGGGGTTGAGTATTTTAAGTCCATACTCATCAAGGCTGGGGCTCACTTTCTGCCACAAAGTGTAATTTTCTTTTAAGAATCGACAAAAAACTCACATGAACACAAATAATCTGTATTCAACATGGACTGGTGTGCCATCTTACCTCTGATTTTTTTTTTCCACTTTCCTTTTTATAGACCACTACTATTTCTTTTATTTAGTTTTAATATATTTAAACAGTATTCTTTAGCATGATTTTTTTTTAATATTTCACAGAGCACAGAGCTGCCTTAAGCACTGTCCTTTGCACCCCAGTCTGTTTTTTAAATAATTAATTTCTGAGTTTAATTTGTCAGTCATCAGGAGGGAAGTTCAATTATTTGTACTTGTTTTGTGTTTCTGTTGCTGTAAGCAAACACTAGTTTGTTGTTTTGAACCTGGTTTAACTAATAATCCATATCATGGTCAGCTTTTTTTGTTTTCTTTTCTTTTCTTTTCTTTTGTGCACTGAACATTACGTGCTGTCCTACAGCAACATCTTTAAACATAAACTGCTGCAGTCTGAATTTTTTTCATATTTGACAGATAAAAAAAACAAAACAAAAAACAAAAAAAAAGAACAACATCATGAAAAGTCCTGGAAGATCACAGAAAACAAAAGTGGATGACTGCAGAATCCTCTCTGTGGTGATAAAACCCCTTAAAAACACTGACAAGAGTTGATACACCCTGGACAAGGTGGACATGTCTTTATCAAAATCTTCAATCTAGAGAAGTCTCTATGAATGTAAAGACAGCTTTTACAACAAGATGAAAATGTTTAAAAAGCATCCCATACTCTGAAGTCAGATTCTTTAGATGGGTGAAACCAAAATTAACTTCTATCATAATGATGGGAAGAGAAAAGGAACAGTTCATGATCAAAATTATGTCACATCATGTCTCAAACATGGTGGAGGCAGTGTCATGGTACGGGCATTTATGGTTGCCCATGGAAGTGATGCTTATTGATGACGTGACAGCTGACAGAAGATAATTTCTGAGGTGCACAGAACTTTACTCTCTGCTCCCTTTCGGCCAAATGTTACAAAACTGATATGATGGTTAAACAGACTCCAAAAGCAACACAAGACTTCTTAAAAGCAAAGAAAAGGCCTTCAAAAATGGTCAAGTCATTTAACTGATCTCAGCTTAGTAGAGCACGCTTTTCAGTTGCTTGAAATTTACACTTGCTTATATCAGTCAATTTCAGACTTCATGCATCAATTGCAGATTTTTTAATCCAAGTATTGAAAGATATGTTTACAGTAAAGTCACTTTATTCAGGTAATGTTAATTCTTAAATGGTAAATGCTGTATTAAAACTCAACAGTTTGTTTTTCAAGTCTATTATGATGTATAAAAACGGGGCTATTGTCAAAATACTTTGACCTGACTGCAGCTGGACAGATGCTTCTGTGTCATCTTATTATTTTTATGTTGTTGATTTAGATCTCTAGATAGTCTGAGTTGTTCACAGTTTATGTATAGCTGAACTTTTTATATTAAAACTGTAATTTTGGACTCATTAAAAGGTGCAAAGCTGCCTGACCCAGCTTGCTACGGTCACACTCAGTTCCATCTGGTGCCTGACCGATACCACCGAGACCGGATGGCCCAGCTCAAGCAATCTGACCAGGTGGAGGTCTTCCTCAGAGCCAATGCTCTTGCCAGCCTTTTCGCCTGGACTGGAGCTCAGGCCATGTATCAGGGTAAGTTACCAATGCAGAAAGCTGAAATTAAAGAGATTGGTCCTCCATTACTGACAGAAGGAATTAAACTCTGAAGAACCGTCAAATATCACTGAATGCTTTTGTATGAACAAATAATTCCTGTTCAAGAGGGAAAGGAACTAAATGTTTGCCCTTTTAGTTTTTTTTGTGTCATCTAATATCCGTCAGGTGGTCACACTTCTCTTACCTGTGCAGGTTTCTGGAACCACGAGGATGTCACGAGGCCCTTTGTGTCGCAGGCTGTGATCACAGATGGCCATTTCTTCTCCTTCTTCTGCTACCAGCTCAACACAGTGGCGCTCTCTGTGGAAACGGATGCAAACAACCCCAGAAAAAACCTTCTGTGGGGTACCGAGAGCCAGCGACTGTATGATAGGGTGGAGGATGGAGAGGTGGTGGGTCTGAATGACAACATCATCAAGCTTCTGGTTCAGTTCTTCATGAATCAACCGTAGAGTTGTGAAAAATCTTTTTTTTCTTCAAGAGTTTTGAAGAACACAAGGAATCAAATGAAAGAGACAGATGTCATACCGTCTTGTGGACTATTAAAAATAATGGCTTCTGCTACATGGTACAGAAGAAATAGTCTCCATCCTTGTTGGTTAGTTGTTTTTTTTTCCTGACTCATGATCGCTTGGAATCTTTGTGCACTTACACAATAAAAAATATTTAATGCCTGTGAAGAGATTGCAGCTACATTTTTATCTTTATATCTTTGGCAATTCTGAGAGACAACACTGCAGGAAGATGGAAATAAAAAGTAGTTTCAAGAGGACATTCAGCTACTAAAATCATCCCTACACACACACAGTTACTGGACATCAGTGTTCACAAACTGCAGGCACAGTCTCAAATCGATGAACGAGGGCCTTTAGTTTTCTTGAAGTACAGCCTCCTGACAGCCACAGCTGAAGGTTAAATGACTCGTGTGATGTCAGTCAGCAGAATCCCATTACAGCCGTATATTTCAGCTTGGACAGAGGATGTGCAAAGTCAATCTATAATCCTTGAATTATTCCCTACTGTGATCTTTCAGGGGTCCATGGATCCCTCTATTTCTTCCATTTTTAATTATGAAAAAAATACTTCATACAGCCTCATGTTTGTGTGTAATATAATATTTTATTAATATACATCACATTTTTTCACACTGAGCAAATATTACAATTTTTTGGTACATCAACATATAGGCCAAGTTAAGGTGATTGCAACATCTTAGACGCACATTACACATACAAACGTGACCATCGCCAGCACAGTGAGTGATTTACTAATTGCTGAGTTTCAAGAATAAAAAGGCACTGCCAACAAGCCCAACAACCACACACACACAGCAGCAGCAACAAGGTTTAAAGAGAACAAATGACAAAACAAGTGTCCAAATATTGCTTTAAAACACTTCAAGTTTGAAAACACAAAAGCCATTTTATAGAAGCTTGGATTTGACCGTCATCAGCCTTTATGGACTTTCAACTTTCCGCTGTCTCATCGAAGAAGTTTCTTCTTCTCCATTATCATCCTCTTGTTGCCTAAAGTAAAAGTAAATTAATTATTAAACAAAATTAAGTTAATTATGCATATATACACTCTGTCTCTCTCTCACACACACACACACACAATATCATGAAAATGCATAAAGCAAATATCTGGAAAGGAATTTCCATCGTACTCACAATGAATTATTTTGGTCAGCATTGGTAGCATCTTCTGAGAATGAGAAAAAAAAGCAGAAGGGTTAAACTTTACTGTGAAAGAAATGTATGAAAATATAATACACAAGATATCCTCAGTAAAAGATCAAGATGATTTTAACATCCTCAGTTACTTAATGAAACAAAATGGGAAAATTGTACAAAAGGGAAGAATTTATGACAAAATAAACCAAAAAAAAACCCACCAATCATGTGGAAAACAAAATTCAGCCTCTTAATTCCAAGGTTTTACACATCAGGAAATTTTAAATTATCTGATCTTTACCAGATCTTGAAATGGCAAATGTACCCAAAAAACAAAAATAAACCCCAAAAGACAAACTCTACATTATACTTTGTAATCAAACAAAAATATATCAGCACCTCCAAAAATGCAGTTATTTATTGGATGCAGATTACTATTAACATAATGCCAAAGAGGAAAGTCATCAGTAGAGAAGCAGTAATCAGTCTGGGAAGGATTAAAAGACCTTTTCCAAACAATTTGGTGTCTGTCATTTTACAGCGAGTGAGATTGCTCACAAGTTCTCTAGATGGTTGACTATTCAAGAGTGGTTGTAAGTTCACTCCAAGATCAAACCACGCTGTGGTCAGAGAAGTTGCACAGTCTTTACTTACAGGACAGTTATTATATTAAATGTAATGGTACAATGAAGAGACTGCACAAGTACAGCTCGTTTAAAATCGGCTGCCATAAGAAAGAGTCTTCTCCCAGTGACATGAAAAGGACAGCTTAGATTTGCAAAGCTGCACCTAAACAAAACAGATTTCTGTCTTTTGAATTATTGAAAATGAGAGAACTGTGCTCCAGAGATGGATTAGCACTCAAGAAAAGGCCTTAGCACCTGAAGTGTCTCTGGGGTCTTCAGGCAGAGACATGTTTAATCCCAAGACACCTTCAGAAGGCTAACCAGTGATTTAGCGTCACTAGTATCACCAACACCCCCAATCAACACCACAACTTCCATCACCTCACCTACAAAATAGCTATCAAAGCCAAATCAATACCGTCACCTCCAACAGGCTCATGGCCAATGTTCATGCAAACTCCAGGTAGAGACAATGCCGATGCTACCTCCTTTAATGCCAAGCAGAAACAAACAAGCTTACCAGCATGGTCCCAGACAGAGATTCAAATAGGCCACTCCCACTTCCTTGAAAGAGGGTGTACTTCCTTTGCCACCTGACAGTACAAATTATTACCTTCTCTGTTGTTTTTCTTGGACTGGCTCCTTTCATAGAGAAGAATGGCAGTGACCAGGATGATAACTTCAGCCATGATGCTTATGAAAGGCTTCAGAGGTTCCATGAAGGTGATCACCTTCAGACGATATTCAGAAATGTCATATAAATGTGTTTTAAATTGTTTGAATTAATTTTATAGAGTGAACAAGTCACCAATTTGAGAAATTATTAGATTTAGATGCAACTACAGCAATTCTCTTTTTTTAAAAACCTAAATGTCTAGAAGGCTGCCAGATAATTTTTGAGCTAAGGAGTCCAAAAAAATAATAAAAAAAATAAAAAAATTTGAATCACAGTTGTACACATTGTTTGAACAAATGTAGTCAGACTTTGATACTCATCCACAGCTCACCTTCAGCTTTATGTGGTTCGTCGGGGTGCCGATTGGGTACACGGCGCTGCAGTAATACACGCCAGAGTCCGCCTCCATCACGTTAATCACCTTAAGTCTGGTTTTCCTTTCACTATTGTGGATCTCATAATGATGAGGCTCTGCAGCAGGGAAGATCTGCTCCTTCAAGACACAAACCTCCACAGCATTAGTCAATTTATCCTTCCTAGATGATGAGTGGGGGGGGTGTCATCCTGATGCTTTTCCTCTTTCATATAAAGATTTACGAGTCTTCTGAATTAGTTTTTGACTTCCAGGGGACAGTACCAACAGACAAAGAAGATACTGGCTCTGGACACCATTAGATGGGGATAAAACCAGTCAGAGCATGCGACATAAGGAAAGCAACAATCAGATTAACATCAACAAAAGACAGAGCAATCAAGTGAAAACTTATTGATCCAAGGTGCTGTTATCAATTCTGCATCCAGCTGGGTTGTTTTGAACAGACCAAACCAGACCAATTTCACAGAGAATTCCTGCAATGTGAGTGGATGTGGATAGCCAGGCTATGAAAACCAATAAAAGAGTGAAATCTCTTTGAAAACCACAAGTTTTGAACAGTTTTCTCACCTTTTCTGTCCCATTTTCCTTAAACCAGTTCCAGGTGGTGGGTCTTGGTTTTGAGTCATCCATTTTACACACCAGCGTTACAGAATCCCCCACGTAAGTGACGATGGGCTTATCGTGCTTCTCAGCAATCTCTGGAGCTGATGAAGAGCAGGGATACTGGTATTACTTTATTAATTTACATAGACTGGCAGCAGTCGGAGTTGACAAGCTATTACCATGAAGTTATATCACTTTTTTTTTTTTTTTAAAAAAAAGGACATCATCTATACCTGCCAAAATAAAGTCTACTTTTGCTTCATTTCCAAACACACATGTGTAATTTCCCAGGTTTTCCTCACTGATAATGCTGAATCTGAAAAGCAGGGAAAAAAAGGAGACATTTAAAAAAAAAAGTAACATTTATCATTACATGAAGTGTTTTCTCATAAAAAACTGTTGTAGCATCTCTTGCTTTGACTTAATTCATGTTTTGAGTCATCAAATTTCATCCTAATCCAAAATCCATTCCTCCATTTTGCATTTCCTGTTTGCAACATATTTCATAAAAAGTTTCAACAGTACAGCTTCACCTATTGTATAATGTCGCTATTGATTCTTAATATCTCAAAGGCATTCTGGCAAGTGATGAAGCATGTAAAAAAAAAAACAAAAAAAAAAAACAAAACAAAAAAAACCTATTTTATTTTTTTTTTCCCCCTGAAAAAAAAAAAAAAAAAAAAAAAAAAAAGATTTTAAGAGATTCCAGAAATTCACAGTTATCACTGTGAAAATGTTCACGTTACAATGGTCCACACATTCCCTGCTGAGGATAGGTTAGGACTGCAGGCGGGAAGCACAAGGCTCATATTGTCTCAATCCACAACCATGCCTCTCTCATGTGTGCAGAATGTGGTTTTGAATTGTCTCAATGTAAGAAGTCATAGGTGTTTCTGGAAAATGTATGAACTTCAGGGCATCACATTTCGTCAATGGCCAGTGTCAATTTCTGAATTAATGCTGAAATAACAGGAATGTAAATGATGATCTTTGCTAAGGGCACCAATGCCATGTCAAAGACACTTTTTGTGTGCGTTTTTTTTAAGTCTGTAAGATTCTTTTTGTCTTTGTTTTAGGGAAAAAAGTCCACATTTCCTAAATAAAAAAATAAAAAAATGAAAAATTAAGTCGTTAGACCACAATACACTTTGTATCGTGATGATGTCTCAGCCCCACGTCAACTTCACTTCTGGAGAAGACTTCCTTTCTGCTTTCTTGAATGCAAGTCCATGATGTTTGTTTATTTTATTTGATTATAGCCTATTTAATTACCGTCAAATGATAATTCTTGATCTGGTGCTTTCGAAGGGTTTGAGTATTACTAGTATCCAACTTACACTTATATTCTTGCCCTTTATGCACTGAAATTCCTCCAGATTGTTTAAAAATAACATTTGGAAGAGTAATGTGCAAGCTCCTTCCAGGATCACCGATTTTAAATGTTTTCTCATACATTTTACAAACAGTGTATCCTCTGCACATATTCTCTCTTTAATAGATTTTTTTTACACTTTTGCATACACTTAAAGTGTTTCAAGTACCATCACCTGAAGATATCGCTTATTAAAATGATTAACTGTGCAGCAAGCTTTAAATCCAAAGTTGGATGCATGATTATGAAATAAAATGTAAACTACTTGAAGAAATTACAAAAAAAAAAAAAATACATTGCATTCCTTATTGCATATTTCAGGTTGTAAAACTAGTTTAACAGATTAAAATAAGCACATGAAATACTTACGCTCCTTTTAGTTTATACTGCTCGTTCTCCTCCGTCACTGCGAGATGGCTGTCCTGAATTGTCAGTCCATCTTTTGCCCAGTAAGCGGTTATGTTCAATGGTTTGTTTTGATTATCAGACCAAGTACACTCCAGGGAAAGATTGACAGGATTTATCAGTTCAGTCCTCTTGAACAAGTGATTTTGACCTGTGTGCAGCATCACAGAGGGGTTTCAGACACAGACTCGAGGTCAAATCCAGCTGAAATGTGCAGGAGCTCATTATGACCCCATAAGCAACACATCTGTGCTAGGTTATCATGTTCTAGAGATAACATAAATCGCAGACAGAATTTTTTTTTTTTGCTGCATGATTCTTTAGCAATATTGAATATTTACCAACATATGGAGGACTTTTAAAAAAAAAACACCCATTACAAACTTGTAAATGAATTAAAAAAAAAAAAAAAACAATCTGGAAGTAATACAGCACCTTTCAGAGTGACATTTATCATGACTGCTGGCAGCGGATTGACAGGGACCAGTTCTGATGGTGTGGGCTCCACCGTCTCTGTGTGCAAAATAAATCAAATTTTATACAAATTAACGTTTTACTATCTTAAAAGGAGTGGGCGAGAGAGAACACGGCACAATAGTTTCACAACAAAACAACCCAAAGGAGGGTAAATTACTCCATTTTCACAGGTCAAAATATGTAGGTCTTGAAATTGTAAAATTTTAATCAAGCCAGAAAAAAAAAATATGTCAAGAAATCATAATTATAAGATTTACATTTTAAGATTTCATAAAACATTACATGTCTACATTGCAGTACTTGAGAAGGAAGGAGTATCAAGATTGAAGTAAGATTTTCCTACGAAGACAATCTTCAGGACTTAGATCGTACAATTCACTAAGAGCCGTTTCATGGACGTATGTGGGCTATTTTTGTTTTTTTCTAATTAATTGGAGCACAAAATGTCTGGTTTATTCCCAAAGTATCATTTGGTATTTGGGAATGTTTGGCATTAACAATCAGCCAATAAGACCATCCTTCATCCATTAAAGAAAGGAAAATTAATATTCCAAAACTTGTCACATTCATAAAAAAAAAAAAACTATTACATTTCCCCATCATAAAAAGCATGAATGTTTTCAAAACAAAGCGACGGTTAATATTTACAGAAAAATCTTCCCTCACAACATCCAATCAGAATAAGTTATGAAATTCTAATATAAAAAGATAACATTTCAAAGGAGAGGGATTTAATAAGACATGATTTCATGAGAGAAGATTCAGCGTCGGTGTAAAATCATCAAGAAAAGAAAATTTCCACTGAGATGTTGCTGAAAATCTAGAAGAGCTGATTTATTGGCCACCTGTTTGTCACCTGTTGAAGGTGTAAACTTTCGTTACAGGGACCAAAACAGGGTGAACTGAAGCAGCTTTGACCAAGAACAAACTATGAATTTGCAGCAAGATGGCAATTAATGTCAGCACTTGGGACAATCAGTCATGTCAAAATAAAAAGCTATTTTAAGTCTCTGTCAAGACCCAAATGTCGTTACACTTATGTGATAATGTGGATAGGGTTCCTCCTTCCAGCTGTCATTTACAACTATCAAATATCATTTAAATTTCTGTCAACAGACACAAAAGGAGGAAAGTTCATGGGTCTGGGTCAGAACTTGTATATTTATGACAAAATAGGCTATGAGACTTTCTGTACACTTTAGTTTGCCAGTTAGGATCTTATCCAAACCATCACCTCAATAAATTACTTTTTTTTTTATTTTGTTGGAGCCTTAAAATAATTTACTGGATGTAGACCACCTCACCTAAATTACACTCATTACTACAATACCCTTTAGCTTGTTTCAGCTCTAAAATTTTCCTTTAAGTGGCACCTGTTGTTGGCATGGAGATTGTCAGAGCTTTTAAGAGCTCAAATTGTAATTTTGCTTCAGCTAAAATAAGTTATTCCCAAATTGAAAAGCAACTATATTAAAGACTGGGGGAAAAAATGTCTCAAAGGGAAAAAAATCTAATTTTTTTTTAAAGTAAATTTTATGTCCTTTAACCATCATCCTATTTTTTTGTGTAGACGTTAGTTTTTTTTTTAAAAATTATTTTGTTTTGTTTTAAGTCATTTTCATATATAAACGACGCAGCGTTTTTCAACTCCATTACTAGGTTGTTATTTTTTTTCACAAATATTGCTGAAACCTGATAGGCGTTAACTGTCCACACCTGTCTCTCATCTCGCTGTTTAATTAACCATTTCCTTTTTAAGTTCAAGAAAAGAAAAGAAAAGAAGCTTTAATCTTAAAAATTTCACGACATAATAATTGTAAACGTTCTTGACGCTAACGGTAAGAGAACCAGGCAGCAAGCTAGGAGAGACCAAAAAAATAATATATGAAATAAAAATGTTTAACAAAACTGAAATTGGAAAACTTAAAAATGTCTGTCATTACTAATCTTTGACCACTCAAAATTAAAAAAAAAAAACCAAAAACTTCCCATTTTTTAAAACCAAAAAAAAAAATCCCCCACATCCTCTTGAAGAACCATCTTACACTCATGTCGTTGTGAAAATTACATGTAGTGACAATTTCCTCTTACCCCATCACAAGGTTAAAGAGACATTCAGTGATGACAAGGAAGAGAAAGCAGCTTTAAGAGAAGCAGATAAAACAGTAAATATTAAACTCAGATTTCATTTACTTGTGTTGATGTATCTGCAGGAGATGAGCATCAGCAGGGTGAGATAAAGAAGCTGGTTGCTGGAGGTTGTCATGGTTGTTTTAGTCCCTTGTCCTCTCTGTGAGCGAGGTCCTTTTGTCTCTGCTTCCTCTGCACTGTCTAACCAGCCCACCCTCCTTCTCCTCCTCCTCCTCCTCTTCCTCCTCCCCCAGCCGCACAGTGACGCAGGCATGAAATCACCCTGCAGCCTGCGGGTGGCTGACTGACTCCATCCATTATTTAGCCAGACAGGCTTCATGTCTTCACGTAAACCTGCAGTGCGCTCCCTCTTGCAGGAAAACTACTGAAAAATGACACAAATGCGTATGTTCTTTAATGGAGAGCATTTCTGCACGTACATTTTGATTAAAAAACAGAAACATTTGTTCCATCTATGTGTACTCCTGCAGGTGTTTTTTTTTTTTTTTTCAAGGTTTTCTGTGACGTTATATGAGACGACCCTGGCGACTCAGGGTCATATGATCTTTCCGTCTTGCTGAAAGAAGCAAGGAGTATTTCATAAAGAAAACAAAACAAAATCCCTTTTATTTAAAAAAAAAAAAAAGCAAATTGAAAAATTCTGCAGATTTCACAAGCAAAGCCTGTTATGGAAAAAAAAAGAGTATCTAATGCCTCTGTATTTTAACCACTAGGTGACGGCAATACCTGAATAAGACTGAAATAATATAATAACACTCTAAAATAACAACTTGGCAATATGGCTCCAATTAGTGATTTGTTTACTTATCTTTTGCATGCAAAAGATAAACAATTATACATCATCATCAAGTTTCAATGTTTCAAAGTGACACAGTCACTTCTGCAACATTTTTACTGAGCACGGCTGGTTGCTCTTTAGACAAAATAACATCTTTGCAGCTGTATAAGACAATTAAACCCAAACTGCACAGACACAATACTGGTCTGAACTGAGTGATCTCATAATAAACCCTCAGAGTGACTGATAATTTCCATCACAGAGCCTATTAAGAAGATTTCAGCAACAAAACATGTCAATCTAAAAAGCTTTGATAATGGCTGGAAGAAATTAATTACTGAGATGCTTAAAATGCTAAACATGGATGTTATCTTGAATGTTTTAGATGTTTCCCTGCTTCAGCACACATGAATCAAATAAATGGCTCATCATCAGCTTTGTCAGTAAGGTCTGTACAGGTCTGTTAATGAATCAGGTGTGTTGAAGCAGGTGAATATCTTAAACCTGCAGGACAATTGACTTGAAGAGCCCCAACTGTGATGACTTCTTCATGGTTTGCTTGTCGTTGATCTGTCACAAGAAAATGTCTGCCCTCACCATATTCAGTCTTGCTTATAGAATTAATGGATTAAAACTCAATGGCTGATTGGTCCCACAAACAGTGTTGGGAAATTCACATTTGAGCATTATCCCCATCATGGTTTTTTGATCATCTTCACCAAGTTCTCCTTCAGTGAGGAATGACTTTAATCTGGCCTTTGTGCTACAGAAACCCAGTTGTTGGTGAGCTAATCTTAAGGTCATCAAGATATAAGAATCTAATATTTTCACAAAAGAACTTAGATCCTCATCCATAGTTTCCATTGGTTTGTTGTTGCCATTTGTGCCTCTTATCTTCATTTACCCACTTACCTCTATCAAAAACAAACAAACAAAAAAAGTCTGTTGTTTTTCTGGAAATAGGCTTATTACTGGTGCTGAAACTTTGTTTTAATACCAGATCTGCGCTTTGCCAACACCCCTGACCTGGGAAAACTGTGTTCATATCCTAATGGGTTGTTTTCATTTTGAATACTCTATTTGTGACATTCTTCAACCATAAAAAGATCAACCAGATGAACAAGTGGAGATGGACCAAACTACATGTATAAAACCATCCTTTCTTCGTGTCATTCCTCTTATCCTAGCTTAACGGAGGATCTGCAAAACATTTACACCAGCTCTGTGTTTTCCCATCATCACAAGGGACAAGGTCAATGTGTGCTCAAAAAATATTGAATGAGGAACATAATACCCTGGGAGCATCGATTTGCTCACATTTCTATCACTATATTAGTGAGTGTTGTGGAAAAACGGACAGACGGGTGGCCATGGTTCAGGAGACAGAAGATTGTAGATTCAATCCCGAGTGCTTCCATGTGTTATTTTTTTTGGGTGAAGATGCTAAACCTCACATTACCTCTAGATATGCCCGTCAGTATGTGGTTGTAGAGAAAAAAAACTGCTGCATATAAAACAAGAGGGGCTGTGTGAGAGATGCATAATAAAATGCTTTGCAGAACCTTATTGTTTTTCTTTTCATTGAAAATGCAAAGACTCCATTTTAACTTGTCTTCAGATAATTAAAAAAAAAAATTGTTGGACACGTACCAGTTTTGTCAGCTGGCTTTGCTTAATTAAAGACAACTTCAACTTGCATTGCAGAAATTCAAATTTCATTGAAGTTAAATCATACACACACACACTCATATATATGATTTAACTTCAATAAAAACAAACTCCTTTATTTACTTTTTGTCTTGCACACAGATTAAGGCCTTAAGGACTATCATTATTCCATGTGCTGTGAATTACAGTTGCTACCCACTTGTGATATCTGACACTGTAAACGGATGGAAATCCAAGCAGGAACATCACTGGAGTGGACCTTTTTTTAGGATGGTCCCACGGTTCACTGAGGAGCAGACTAATTCGAAACTAATTTGCTTCCCTGCAATATGAGGGAATAAGTTGGTCTCCTAATGGACCGTGAAAGGAGTACCAGAGGGGCCTTTGACTGCTGGGAGGTTTCAATAATTAACAAAGAGGACTAACAATGTTGTAGAAATACCCTGAGGGTGGATGATTTTATCAAAATACCTCTCAGACTTATCATCCCTGGTCAAGGCTGGAAAGTTGATTCCCTGAAACATCTAATCTATTTAGTTACTTTTAAACGGTTTAGGGGTAAATGGTGCTTGTGTAACTTTTAGATTTAAAAAAAAAAACAACTTTGCTACACAATTTTTCTTCTTTTTTTTTTTTTCTTGTATCAGATTTACTTTACGTTCTGGGAAACTGCCTCAGAAACCACTGAGCTACAGTCCAGAAGCCTCACTCCTAATAAAATAATTTACACATGGAGTTACTGATGATGTAGTTGTGTTTAAGTCATTAAGCATTATGGGAACAAAAGATATAAATATGCACAGACTGGGCTTATGCATGCTCTTATCTATGTTCAGGTTGCCGAGGTAGCAGCCTAAACAGAGAGGCTCAGACCTCCCTCTACCTCCCCACCTCCTCTAGCTCCTCTGGGAGGACACCAAGGGCTTCTGGACCAATTGAGAAATGCAATCTCTCCAGCGTGTTCTGGGTCTGTCTTAGGACCTTCTCCTGGTTGGACATTGCCGAAACACCTTCCCAGGGAGTTGTCCAGGAGTCTTCCTAAGGTATGGGATTCATGTGAAGAGTATTGGTCAAAGAACTCTATGCTTTATGCCCCCTGAGGGGGTGGTGGCCTTCGCCCATGAGGTCCAGATGTGTACACGCCAAATGAGCTACATGAATTGTCCCTTTTGTGAGTCCACTACCTACAGGATGACTCACTTTATTGGACCAATTAGTGAGTTGTCAAACAAACTCAGTTGCTAAAAATAGTTAAAAAAAAAGAGAGAGAGAGAATTAAGTGTCCCTTTCCCTGATCCAGTAAACCAATGACCTTTGAGTAAACCCCCCAAGATGCATTGCACTGTTTACAGCAGCCCAGAATAGAAAAACCCAAAAAAGGCCTTGTACATTTGCTGAAGCTACTGAACTTATTTCCTCACAGCTGGTTAAGGGTATTTAGTAGTTAATCTCTCCATTCACTACTAGATAAATCACAATCACGGTTCAACTAATACCCCAAGACTAAAGCCACCTGACCTGCAGATTAAATGCATCTCTGTAACTTTGCAGTACTCTTGACTTTGTATTCATATTATAAGGAGAGAGTGTTATCTGACTGCCTTTAAATCCCTGCTCTAAAAAAAAAAACAAAAAAACAACTGCATCTATTGTAATGCATGTTTTTCACTTTTCTAAGAATGCATTTATAAAATGTATTTTTTCTTTTACAAAGTTAGTATATAGCTTGCTTAGTCAAAATATAAATTCAGGATGTATATGTTTGAATTCATAAAATAAATTCAGGCATGTAAAATAAAATTAAAAAAACCCTTTTCTTTACAAAATGATTTTATAAACTAACTGTAAGAGCAGAAATATTCAGATACATAATTTAAGACATCCATCTCACTGTGGCTGCAGCTGGAGGCTGTTAATGAACACAGCTTGCAGCTCGCTGATGTCATCGCTGGTTTCTATGGGGATGCTGAGCCTGCCCGGCGAACCTGAAAGCCCAGTATAGTCGTACACTCGCTCATAGCCACACTGGCTGAGATTGTCATAGTAGGAAGTCACGGATCCTCCCACTGCACCATGAGGAGGCTCGCAGATGTCCAGATAGCGGTGCTGTGGGGAGAGGCGGTTGTAGTCCTGTACTTGGTGCGGCCCGTGACAGAGGTGGAGGTGGTGTTCGGGCCCAGGGCTGTGACAGGGGCTGTGGGATGGACTGTGGGGCATCAGGCAGGTCTGCATGCAGCTGTTTCGACGCATGGCCCGGTGGAGGTCCAACCGAGCAATCAGTGGCTTTCCAATGTTGATGCTTTTGGTCCAGTGGATGGGATCATCGTCCATAGCTGCAAAAGTCCCCTGAAGGCACACGGTGAAGACCAGCTCCTCCTGTGGGATTAGCAGAGCAATGATAGTTTTAATAAACCAGAATGCCTTGTATAGATTTAAATAAATAAATCCTGTTGTATTTATTTATTTTCTTGCAGAGGGACATGATCAGGAAAGGGAAGAGAGGTAGAATATTTCCACATTATTTCATTGAAAATATGAAAATGAATGAAAATACAAAGTCATTATCCTAAGACTTCAACCAGATCATTATCAAATGTAGGCATTTTTATCATTTCAAGATGAATCTGTTATTCATCATTTATTAAACATGTTGACACATAGATGGTTTGACAAGATGACCATGGTGACTTTTAATTGTGCATTGCCAGAACGTATTTACTTTTATACTGTGAAATACTCCAACATCCTCTACATCAGTGGTTGGCAATTTGTCTCAGGACACCTATACAACATACTTCAGATACAGTTTATTCCCTATAGTTTTTTTTTTACTTTGGTTTATATCAAAACACTAATATTGATTCTCAAAGAAGCCAGATAATAAATAGTGTTTCTGTCACAAAGTTTCAAAGTATGCTGAACATGTGCTGAAAAATAGCTCTTTGTACTGTAAGCATAAATTATTTTCTTTTTTTTTTTCTCAGATTGGTGTTTTTAAGTATTTACCCTGAGCTTCTGCAGCGAGCTGAGTCTGGTGTAGAGGCAATGTTGTGGCAGGCTGCTGGACAGGAGGTAAATACCCGTCTCCTCTGGAGTCTCTCTGTTCATCTCTTTAGGATCCACGTCAAGATCCTGCAGTGAGAAATGTAAGTTTTCAGAACCTGATTTAAAACAACCTTACATATATTTAAAACAGCTGCAAACTGAGAATTTTCTGATGTGGAAAGTGTGGAAAAGAAGAAGAAAAAAATATTCTCTTTTTATAAGGTATAGACACCTGTGAAAAGTCGGTGACGTGAGCTTGGCAGAAGGACATGTCTTCAGGTTTCTTCACGATGTAAGTGTAAATGACGAGAACATTGGAGAACTCTGCAGCAAAGCCCAACTTGATCTGAGCCCCGCAGTCAAAGTTGAGACACATACTCTCAGGCAGCTCTGAAGTAACACACACAAACAAACATTTTAGGATCTGAACACATGGCTTATAAAATTAAAAAAAAAAAAAATCATTTTATACTCCACTCACATATTTTTCTTCTGTTCATTTTAAAAGTTAAAAAAATATTTTCATTAAACTCATAGACTGTTTTTTTTTTTTTTTTTTTTAACGTGGGAAACAAATATACCATCTCTTTATTTTGCAGATGTTTTAAATCATGATCTCTGGAAAGCAGAGTTTCAAATACTACCTCTAAATACAGTATTTCTTACGTAAAAGTGTATTTTATGTTTTATTGAAGGCTTTCACTAAAAATCTCTTAAGACAGTCCAATTAAACCAGACGGCTGTGAAAGAATAACCTTTTAAACATAATAGTCTCTACCAAACATGCTATATGGCCAGAACACTTTGTTTATTAGCAACATTATTTAAAAGTTAGTTTTTGATGACAGCGTAGGATTTTTTTCAGACTTGATAGAGATAGACTTTTTTTTTATTCATGTACTCAGTGGAAACGCAGGATCTATAAGTTGTACGAATCACAACACCACCTTACAGTCATACTGTTTTACATTCCCATTAGAATATATTTATAAGTGAAAGAAAAACATTATGAGTCACCAGCAAGTTTCAACCAAATGAGAAGTTACACAAGCAAACTTCTACAAAATCAGTGATCTACTTTTGACTAAATGTGTCATCCTGAGTTGCAGGAAACATGATGTCAAATCTTACCGTGAGCTTTAGCCCACTGGCGGCTCTGGGCGTGAACGAGACTGGCGCTGTCGCTGGGCAGAATGGGATCGGTCAGCGCTCTCCTCTCTGATAGACTGCTGCGGATCTCCAGAGCCTGCTTACCCTTCGTAGCGTCAAACTGACCCATGTCTGGGAATGAAAACATCACAAATTATAAGAATTTCACAAACTAACTTCCAGGAGTCGAAACTCACTCCGCCGCAAAGTACATTTAGTTTTGAATGACAACATGAATAAGATATTTTCTGCCCATTTTGTTAACAACAAGAGTTTAAAACAGGAAACACCACGAGCACACAGATCCGGTATAACAAATACAAAATAGTCCTATAATTGATTATAATCATTCACATGTACTTTTTCACAATTTTCCTCCAAGATAAAGTTCTGCTTAGCTTGACGATGCCATTGTGTTTCCATCTCTCACCCTCAGCAACTCTGTCCAGCACCACAGTGATCTTCTCATCTTCCAGCAGCCGCTTCTTTAGAAACTTGACAAACACGCCATTGGCGAAGCCAGTGGAGCTCAGCTCGAAGGCCTCGGCGTCCTGGCACCTGAGCAGCCAAACAGAGAACCCACTCGCTTACGTCACAAAAGGAAGATCGTAGAGTTGATTTTAGATCACAACTGATGTCTCAGACTTACGTTGCATATCCAAAGACAATGTTGGCTGTTACCCTCAGGACAATGTTTGGAGTGTTGTCATCATGAATATTCCTGGGAAGTGAATGAAATCATGAAAAAAATCTAAGATGTAAAACAAAGCAAATGAACCTCATCATCCAACAATCCTTTGATATGTTTCCTTTGAATGAATTACGCTATAGTCCCAGTTGTATAAATGCTATTTTGTACATCTGATATTT
>JAOWBL010069652.1:0-15177 GCA_028564865.1 Zenarchopterus dispar
TGCACGCATCACCGGCTGCGTAAATCAGACCGTCACGGTGGAACAACGGAGCAAAAAACTCCAACTGATGGAGACCATGAAGAGAAAAAAGAAATGGACAAGAGCAAGAAATAACCATTAAAATTTGATCATCTCTCACCTAGGTGCTCACTTTGTGAGAAAAATGGGCAAATTGATGAGAACATGTGACTTTTACTGTTAAGCTTTACTTTGCTTTCTGACTTACAGACAATGTCATTTTTTAACTCTGACAGGACTGGATGTAAAAAAAAAAATGCATTTCATGGTTTTATTTGTGTGTGCTACAGTTTTACGTGTCCCGTATACAAGCTCTGTTTATGTGTAGAAATCTTTCAAAAAGAAAAAAAGGAGAAGACTGATGTAAATATCCTGCAGGTTTGGTGTTCAACAAAAAAGAAAATGTATGATATCGTTAGAAAATATAGTTGCCTACTTTCACTAATTAGTTTCTCCGAAAGATAAGTTTGCAGGAAGCGTTAACACAACACACACTCACAGAGAACAGGGATCATTATGTTATGAAGTTGTACTCAGTTAAAAATAAAATTAATTGCTGAACCCAAACAGTAGCGTGTCATACAGCGGTTTGTGTCTGAGCTGCTTTTGTTTCGTGGCTTTTCTGGGAGGGCTCGACTTCAAAGCTGCAGAAAGAAAAAATAGCAACGGGAGAGGGTGAGAATTCATCAGTGGGTTTCCACTCGGCATGGGCAGCGTGCACACAAAAGCAAACTAAATATATACCTGAAGTGGTATTTCACCAGCACCACACCCTCCTGCGTACACGAGTCAGGACACACAGAATTCACAGAAATTACTCGGATCCCACAAAAGGTGAGTCGCTCAGAAAAGCAAATCAAATAAGTAAAATTTTAAGAAAGAGGTGGGGCAGTAAAGCTTTTTTTTGTACCGTTTCGTATTGCTGCTGTTTCTTCTCATAACACGTAAAAAGGTTTCGTGGCATTTAAAATAGCAAGCAAGCAATAAACTGTTTCAGGTATTTTCTCTCGTGCTTGTAGCAAATACATCTAAAAGTGTGTTACACTACAGCAGCATCGCTGTTCATGAACATGCACTTCCACCGTGATGGTTTATCTCAGATGTCTCCGAGCCGGAGATGTCAATGCTGCCACCAGTTCAGGGAAAGTTTTTTTTTTTTTTTTAAATAAAGTTTTGAGTGTTTGATAAAGCTTTCCTGCGGTAATCGCTTGCCTGTGCGGTTATATCAGCTATTGATGAGTGGTGGTTTTTATGTCAAGGGTTTGAAGATCACGGGTGTCCAGATTAAGTCCTTAACCTTTACATGCTGAAATTCCTCCAGAATAAACTGTCTGATGATATTATGCACCACAGAAGGAGAAATGTACAAACCATTCCAGTCTTTCTTTGAGATACTTTTTTTAAGGTTTCAAACACTCAGTCATTCATAGATTCTGGTTTTAACACAAAATCCCCATTAAAGCCACAAGGACACCACCTGGTTTGAAATAATACCACAATTTTCCTTATTAGCACTAAATTCTCATCCACAGTACAGACTCTTTTCAAAGATCTATCAGACCTGAAATGGAAAAAATAAAAGAACATTAGTGGATGAAATGTAGTTGACTGAGAAAGAAGAGAGAAAATCTTATCTTTTTATACTATTACAGATGTTCACGATATCAAATTTATAAAATACAGTCTACGATTTATGAATACACAGCATATGAGATGATGAATGCTTCGGGTTTCAGGTCAGACTGGTTGGACCACTGGGACGTTGGGCGACTACTCATGTGAGCAGAAGTCTGAGGTTACAGGTTGTACAGACTCATCGCTGCACACTGGAGGCTGCTCTGATCATTTGTGCTAAAGCTGCAGATGATAGATCAAAATTTAGATAAACTCACGGCGAACTTGCTTTACATCAACAGTCCACTGCTGGTGCTGCTAATGGCGTAGTTAAGCTAGTGCACTTTAGTGGACTCTCCAATCAATAGATCCCAATCCTTCTGAATACCTCTGACATGTGGTGGACAGGAAATCATCAGCACGAATATGCATCTGACAAATGAGCAGAAATGTAACCTAGTAGAGAGTAGAAATAAACCCAGAAGAACATTTAATTAGAGCAGAAACAAAGATGGGCATTGTATGTACGTTTTATGTTCTGGAACAACATTAGCTTTCAAAGATCATATATTAAACCTTAGAAAACAGCTGTTTGTCTGAGTCAAAAACTGAATTTGAAACCTAACTTCAGCAGCTTGTAACAGAATAAACTTGACACTGGTCTTATCCTCCTCTCTGGGAGTCTTTTTTCCTACAGAACAGTTTATGCGATGGAGGAAAGCCTGAAGAGATTCTCCGATGCCACGGCTCACAGTCCACACAAGGAAACCCAGATGGCTGACGTATTTGTCTATAATCTGGGCTACTTTGTCCCCATACAGCTCAGTTATGGTCCTGGCATGTGTTGTATGGACCACATGTGGGGCTAAGACCCAAGGAAAAAGTAGATTTGGACTGATATTATGTGGATGACGGAGTTTAGGCAGCCACACTCACCCCGAGTCGGTGCCATGTGTTGAGGCCAAGAGAAAGTTGCAAATATGGGCATGTTTTGGTCAAACACTTTCTGCTGTTTGGGAAGGGATGTGCATGGAGACTGCTCTCTGGTAACATTATCAATGCGCTGGCTTATCTTCAGATAGCAACCTGTTATTCTGTTGAATGAAGGCTGAAAACAACCTGGACTGAAACTTAAGGAGAAAAATGTTTAAACTGTCGAAGCTGAAGCCCGTGTAGGACCTCCATATATATGAACAGAAGGCTGATGATGAAACTGGGAACTGAAACTGAACAACAGAAACTGTCAGGTTTTGTTTTTTCACATGCTGCCAAATTCATAAAAAGGTTAATAAAAACAGTTCAGCCTCGTCTCTGGTTAGGCTGGTAACAGACACAGAACCTGAACTGGGAGAGGCCAGTGAGAGAGCCTGGATAATCTCCAAAAACAATAAGGTAAGTATTGTACATTTAACTGGGGCTAATGGTGTTTCTGCTTCCATTTTAGTTAGAAATTTAATTTAAAGCAAAACACAGTCTCATTAAACCTTCAGAAATGTGTTTTTTTTTCTACTTGTGTAGGGAGCAGACAGCTCAGAAGTGCTCTAATCCCACATGGACTCATCCTTTGTTGAGCCTCTGAGTGATTTTTGCCTTTTAGCTCGATGAATGTCTGCATCCAACCAGAGAAGGATTTCATCCATTCCACCTTCTTTTTCTAAATGAGCAAACAGCGCTCTGCTCTTCCCAGCTCCAGCCATATCCTGTACAGTCTCACGGCTACGTCTCCATGGCAACAATGTCCAACTGGGTACGCATGGGAAAAGGAAGCTGTGAGAACAGAAGGGGAAAGAAAGACAAAAAAAAAAAACAAAAAAAAAAACATAAAGTTTCTTCTTGAACAAGCAAATGTAGCTGAGGTTTTGAGTGGCACGAAAGGCAGACCAGATGACTGAGTGAAAACTTCTTTCTTTCGCTCTCTCTCTTCCTCTTTCTCGCTGTTACCCTGCAGCACCACTACGTTCCCATGACAACTGCATCCCTCAGTTCACTGGGCGTCTGCTCATTTTGCCCCTTGCTAATTCACAAACAATAATAATCAATACAGATGATGCCACTTTGCCATCAGTCCTCCGGGGATGGCAGAGGTAGCAGGGTGAGATATCTGTGTGGAAACACAAATGGATTCTAATAAACCAACGGCCAAAAAACACACCATGTACTGTCTGAGTGTGCTACCCAGATTTGATTTGTCCAACATTTCAGTCTCGAAAGCAAGAATATTTTATTTCTCTCCTGCGATGCCTTAATTCACCCTCGAACAGCGACTCAATCAGCCCACCTTGTGCAGAAAAGAAGCCAAGCCCTTCCTCGAAGAAATTACACTCATATGACACCAAATTGTTTTCCCAATCTGATTTAGGTGAAAATGTATTGGACTCTATTATGTGTGAATGAAGTGACAGTGTTATGAGCTGCATTTGAGTCAGCGGGAGGCGGTTGGGGTTGATGGGGAGAACACACAGTTTAAGACAGTTCCCACAGCAGACACTCATATCTAGTGGAAATTGAGGCACTTTGTTGTTTAAGGAATACTGTGGGTTTGATGAGTGGAAATGAAGATAGTACATCTCCAGCTGTGGTGGATTAAAGCCTAGAACAGGGCTGCCAGTGTCTAAAGACAGAGCCTAAACCTACTTTAATGATGGCATACTCACTTTAAGAGCATATTTACAAAACTGCATATTTTGCTGGAACAAATTGTTCTCGGGATCAATGTGTCAAATACATGAATTCACAGTAATTCCTCATTAAAAAGAAGAGTGATGCAATGGGTGTTTTCAGATATGATCCTTTTTTAAAACTGCTCCTGTCACACACATTTGAAGAGCACATTGCAGGGGTTTGCACACGAAAACAATTATTTTAATTACGTCTGAAGGTTTCGTACTCAGAGACAGCTGAAATGGTGAAGGAGCATTCTGAATATGCTGAATTTAAAACAGTTTACAGAATACAGTGAGGAGACCACAACAGTAATCTCATATGCTGAGATAAAGGAGGATGGGAGCCTTTCAAGGTCTTGCTTTGACATTTTTTTCTCTTTCTCTTGCAATGTTTTTGTTAAGTGGCAAAAAGCAAGAACTTTATTTAAACTGACTCTGTGAACTGAAGTATTAAAACAGCCAGATCTCTTGCTTTAGGGTTTGGTAGAAAAGCAAGGAATTCAAAGTGAGACCAAATCTTTTTTGTGGTCAAAGACAATTATGTTGGTCTTACCTGTAGATGTTGATAGATTATTTAAATACGGAGAACATTTTGTACGAAGTATGAAACATTTTATTTACATGGGTATATCCAGGTATACAGAAGAAGAAACTGTCATCTGATCATTAGTCTTACAGGTAAATACAACCTCAGGTAATTAAAGAGTTTCTTTATTTAACAAAAGCATGCTGAAAATGCAGAAGCAGTGAGTGAACATCTAAACAGACCCAGACTGCTTCTCCAGGAATTAAGAGGGTAATTAGCAACCAGGTGCTGCTAATCACGTTCACTGGTGTGGATGCTGCTGTTAAATGTCCTGTATTATGCTTTTCCTGACTTAAAGGTTAAAAATGGACTGTAAGCTGTTAAGCTTTCAATTTAAGAGGGTATGATTGATAAAGACCAGGCACGCAAGGAATCTCTGCATTTTTTTTTCTTTTTCTCAACAACCTCGTTTTTATAAAAACATAAATTGCATATTCTTGTTGGGTCTTTATACATTTGTGTCCCAGCTCTCTTCAGGCAAAAGGTACAACCTGTACAGGTCACCATTTCATCACAGGGTCGGATATAGACAAAAATAAATAATTTAAAAATATACATTAGCTCACTATGGGTAATTTAGGGTCACCAATTAACTCAAACCAGGAAAAATATTCTCTCATTGTCTCTGTTACATTGGCCCATGACTGGGAACAACTTGTCTGTCATCTTTTTCTCAGTCATGGAAAAAAAACCTCATCCTAGGACGAAATAACAGCTGTAAGTGCCAGCAGGTTGATTAGATCGATAGAAAACTTCCAAGGCAATGACTAATCTTCCCAGGTTTCCAGGAGTGGATGTTCCATTAAGTTCACCCAATATCAGAGGATCCTCAGAGGATTTGTTGAAAAAAAAAAAAACCCATGCCTTTGTTTCTACAGTGTTAAATGTTGAATTGAACCAATATGGCTTGTTTGGTCAAGTCTCAGAGGAAAAATGGGACCAAGGTGGAGATGTCTGGTCATAACCTAAAACCAAACTTCTGACCAAGAACAGTTTACATCAGCTGTCAAGCACGGTGGTGGGGGGGGTCATGACTTGTGTTGCGATGACCCAGAATGCAGTCCAGATGTCACTCTGGTCAAAAAGCTGTGACGGGACCTGAATTAGTGTTCTTATTTACAGGATTACTTTAACGAGTTCACTTTGAGTCTCAAAGGTGACCTGCAAAAATCATCTGCAATTAAAGAAACCACATAAGCTAAACTGTAGTTGAACAAGTGTTCAATAACAGTTAAAAATGTCAACTTTTATTTTTCAGTGGTAGATGCTAGTTAAATTGGGTTTTCCCTCGTCTTTCCTCTTCTGCCGAGCAAGAGCTGCTAAAAATAAATTTCTCTGCTGAATGTTGTGTAACAATGTTTTAACAGTGATAAAAAAGATTCTTATTCTTAAAAAAAAACCCAAAAACATGACTCTTGTTAATTTCTGATAAGTTTAACCCTAACAAGAACAATGTCACTCAGCACATTTGCTTCAAAAACACATTGTCAGATCTTAATGATGAGGACTTTTGTTTTGAATTTGATTTCTTCAATAAAATAAAGCGTTCTGGTTCTTTCTCTCTTTTCCAGTAAGTGCAGAACCAGTGAAAGCATTTGGCATTATACAGAGTTAAAAATACCTATAAATATATGTCAGAGTGAACATCAAGCACAGTGACATTTGAAATATTTTCACCTTTAGTAATACCCAAGTCTGTGTCCTTTATAGTGTGTCGGCTTGATCACAAGTTGAGAAAGGTCAAATATTTCAAGTATGACAAAATTGCCTGAGAATTTTCTGCTGGAGACACAAGTAAGAAGTACGGAGTTGAACTTGATGCAAAAAAACAAAGAAACCCAGCAAAGTCATTATAAAATTAATAAATAACTTTTGTGGCTGTTATTCACCTGTATGAAAGATATGAGAATATATATTTTTTTTTTTAAATTCTGATATACAGACGTCTTTGTATGAAAATCAGTAAATGACAGCTTCCTAGTGGACATTATTCCTTTAAAATACAGTTTGTTTGTTTTATCTTTAAAACACAATTGTTGACTAAGGTGACATATAGAGGAAAATTGTGTTAAATGCAATTAAATATAGATTTACTGAAGCAGAAGCTACAATACTTTGATTGCATTAAATATTAATTAAATTTGTTGGAATTATTGTGACTCTTCTGTAAAATTAAGAAAGTTGTACATGTGATGATACAAAACATTTATTTGTAAAGCTTTGTATAAAATTTAGGAGCCTATTTTTATTTTTATGTGTGGTAAAATCATGTGATTGTTGTGGATTTTAGGTAAATAAAACATCAGATGAACAATATGTGCTTTTTGATTTTGTTATTACTTTTTACTAAAAGAAGCCGTGAAGAAAAAAAAAATCAAGTAGGAAAAACAAAGTACCTCCATGATTCAAGTGCACCCAAATCCACCTTCAGAAGGATCATGTTAAAGTCCTCTCCTGTATGACATTAGCAGTCTTTTTCATCAATGTTGAGACATTTTGGCACATTCTTAATCTTTCTATCCAAAGTAGTAAAGGAATTAGAGTTTAAAAAACAAAACAAAACAAAAAAAACTGGTGTGTACATGACATTGGTTCCTTTTACATGACCTGACAATGTGAATTTAAAAAGAACTGAGAAGGTTTTCTGTTGGTTTCCTTTTTGGTTCACTTCAAGAAAACTGAACTGACTTAAGTATTCAGATTACTTTGTGGATTACAAACTACTTTGAGTCACAACCCACACACAACAGTTTATCATGACACTTTAGCATTAACAGTAATTTGTATTAATTCTCAGAGGCTGAAAGACACCACAGATGTCCAGGAAACAAAAAGCTTAAAAAGGAGAATTTAAAAGTGAAGATTTTGTTTTGATAAAGCATAAAGCTGTAAGTGTATTTGTAAAATTTGCTCCGCCTTTGTTGTGTCCGGGTGGAGTGTACTCCGTGAGCTGGAAGTCTGGGGAGTACAGCAAGAAAAAAAAGGGTGAGAATACACTCCCCTGTGGTGCTCCGGTGCTGCTGATCGCTTGCTCAAACAACACTTCCGTCTCACCGTGTTTCTGCTCGTCAGCGGGCTGTGCATCCACATGTATTTTCTGAAATAGTAACGCAGTTGAGTCCTAATAAAACCATCTGGAGAAATCAAAGAACATGATCCTCAGCGCTGCCCGTGTTGTTCAGATGGTTCTTCAGCACCAGCAACGGTAAATGAAGCGTAGAGGGTTCTGGAACGGGCTTGTTTGATTTTTTTGAAGTGAGCCAATAAAACAAAGAAAATAAAAGTTAACATTAAAAATTAAATAAATAAAACACCTGTCTGAGAAATTTTTTCCAGGTACTCAGACTTCCTCTGTAGTCTAAAAACATGCGTATTATTGATAAGCGGTTCTAAATTGACTGTAGTAGTAAATGTGAGCATGCACGGTTGTTTGCGTCGGGGTTTACCCCATCTTCTGTCTGATGGCTGTTGGGATAAACTCCAGTGACCCTAAACAGGATTAAGCAGGTGTATAAAATGGATGAAACTGTATGGTGTAACTGTGGTTGTCTTGGAACGTACAGAAAACTCAAGGTTTGATTCAAATAAATTGCTGCATTACCACCATATGTGTTTTTTATTTTATTTTATTTTATTTTATTTTTTTCCCCAGACCTTGGTCTCTCTCGGTATAATTGAAGGCTGCAGATGGAGGAATGGAGAAAAGATGAAAATGAAAGCATCTGACAGCCATCCAAATGGCACCCGTACAGTTAAACTTGTTTTTTTTTCTGTAAGTAATGTATATAGTGATGGACTGACAACCTGGTACAGCTCGTGTAATGGATCAGAACCACATATGTTTTAGACAGATCGTTATTACTGGCCTGTTGAGGAGTTTGGGTGAATGCTGCCAAACAATCTAATGTTTTGTGGATTCATTTCCTTAGTGGGTTTTTTTTTAATCATTTTGTCTCATCCACAAAATATAATTTCAGCCAGAAAATTTTGTTTCATCTGTGATGATTAATGGGCCCAGTATGTCACCAACTTCAGAGCTTAAACATTGTTTTCCTCATGTGCTGATTCTCTGCACCGAGGATGAGAAAAGCCTCATGGTCATTTCCACTTAAATGAACCCCAGATTCATGCAGGTTTTAGACAAAATTTAGACATCTTTGTTTGATCGAGATGCCTAAATCTCGTTGATACAGAGCAGATTTAGACATCTGTATGAACAACACCTTCATAGATGATTTCTATTCATAAGAAGACAGGTTTACTGCCCATGAGACAGGTAGAAAAGGGAGGTTGTTGCAGCATGTTGTGAAAAAGTCCACCTCAAGGTTGTGTGCTGTTCAAAGACCCACATAGCCTTACAAGTGGAGAAAAAAAAAACGCATAGATTTTATTTCCTACTGAAAAAAAAAAACAACTTCAGGCACTGAATTCTCAAACATAAAGCAAAAAGAGTTGTAGGTAATACGCACTGGCTTGACATGAAAGACAAGAAACTAATATGAGCAATGACAATGATCTTTTAGTGACTAAAATAGAATAAAACAATTATGTAGGATTTAAGTGAGCGATGTAAGGAGGAGGGTTGACACTAATCTTCATCTGGTGCTGGATTTTATTTTGGTTACCATTGTCAAGTTGTGAATTGTGAAGTTAGTTAAAAATAAAAAATCAAAAAAGAAAAAAATATATAAAAAAGTTCAAAATAGCCTAAGGAAACAGATCAAACATTCCACTAGGCCCTTAGCTGTGAGATCTAGTACCCCGGGCCCTTCCAGGCCCAATTGGACCTCGAGACCAAGCTCCTACTCCAGACTTGATACTGGAAGCTCCTCAAACGAGGCAAATCAAAGTTAATTCCCATTCACACAATCAAGACATATGGCTTCACATCCCATGTGTACCCATCACATCCTTTAAAACATCACATCATTAAAACATATATGGTGGTATATATGGCAAAAATGTGGATTTCATTCTGGGATTGATAAAGGAATATCTTATCTTATACAACACACTGGAAGCTAAATGATTTAGCAATCGGATATCTCTCACTTCCACTTGCAGAATTATTAATAATTGTTTACAGTAGTGCAAAACAATAAGCACAAAAACAAACAAACAAAAACAAATGACAGTTCCAGAGGCTGGCCAGATGGAGAGATAGGATGTGTGAAAACCCTGCACCACCTACTAAACAAAAGGCATTAGCTACCACATGACAAATTATATTTACACAAGCCCCAATTTTAGCAGCAAAAATCCCTTAAGTAATAGTGTTTAAACCAGCATGGAAAAATGTGTCAAATATGATTTTTATAGAAGACAAAAAGTTCAACAAAAAGATACAGAGAAAAGCATAATGTGAACAGAGTTACTGCCACACACTTAAACTCATGCAGCTCCGTTCTCCGTAAAATTAGGGGTATGAACTCACCAGAGGGCTAGTTTATATTACTGGGCATGGTTTTGAACTTTTCATGAAGTGTATGTTTACACACACACACACACACAAACACACACACACACACAAACACACATATACACATACACAGGCTGCATGCTATCTGCCTTACAACCTTAGGAAATGAGCTTCAGGAACCATGTTAGCTGTTTTCAGGGAGTGGATGTACCATCACTTTCTTCAGTTGAACAAAAATAAACCTGGAGTTGTTGTTTTTGGACCAAAAGAAGAATGTTGAACATTCTTCTTTTAGTCAGCACACAGCTTCAGTTTTACACCTACAAACCACTAATAAGACCCACTTTCTTGATTTTTTTTCTTTTTTTTTTTTTAATCTTCTCTTCCCTGGTTTTTGTCATCTGTTGTCTTCCCTGATTTTTGTCATCTGTATCTTGTCTTCCCTGATTTTTGTCATCTGTATCTTGTCTTCTCTGATTTTTGTCATCTGTATCTTTTCTTCCCTGATTTTTTCATCTGTTGTCTTTCCTGATTGTTGACATTTGTTGTCTTCCCCGATTTTTGTCACCTGTATCTTGTCTTCCCTGCTCCCGTCTCTATAGACCATTGTTATTGTGTTAGTTGATTTTTTTTTCTTGCATCTCTGATGTGCACCTCCTTGTGCTTTTGTTTAAGTGCTTGCATTGATTTGCTGGATTTTTTAAAATTTTATTTTTGTTTTTCTTCCCCATTTTTCTTGGAATATCCATTTTGGCAACACTTCTGCTTGTTTTGATTAGTTTGGTCACTCTCACCTATTTGGACCCTGTTCCTGCAAATCCCAACATCTATTTATATATTCTTTAAATTTTCTCTGTTCCTTTGCATCTCTACCAATAATAAACATCTATTATATATTTTTTTTTACCTTTTTATGGGTGTGTGTGTGTGTGAATTTCCAATTTATGAAATGAACAAAAACAGGTCTCATAATATCAGCTAACCTCATCTTCAACCTCAAAGAACAAAGTTTATCAACACCAAGTCACTAAGATATATATATATATATATATAAAAGAAAATCAATTTACTGAAAAGATAGAATTACTTGACAGAAATGCACATATCTGCCATGGATGGCTGGAATAACGTTGATGCTCCAAATGTGAAAACTGCAAACAAATGTAAATCTTTTTATAGCTGACAATGTGAGGCATGCTTTGAAGTCAGTAGGATTTCTGCATCAGCATGACGGAGATGTTGCTGCTTTAATCTTCCACATTTTTTTTAATCCCAGCTCTGTTGTATGGAACTGCATTAACCTATTTTACTCATGAGGATCCCTACAGCTAAGGCTTACCTTTCACACGACTCTAGAAGGCTTCCTCTCTATCTTTAAGTCAATCTGTGTATGGAAATACAAACACACACACAAAAAAAACACGGTGAAATAAATCCTATTTGCTGCTGAGTGCAGTTCTTATCCGAAGGGTTAAAATGGAGCTCTGGGTCACTTGATGTTACATCTTTGGCTCAGCAGACATGTGGATTGTTTCAGTGATCCAGTTCATCAGTTTTTGCCTTTGTCCTGTTGGATGCTTCCTTCATCTCCAAGGTTCTTGGCAGTGTTTCTCATGTGTGTTGTTTTCAGTGCCAAAGTTGGTGTGTGGGTGCCTCACGGGGGAAAAACAATGTCTTTAAACTCATTAAAGGCTGTGGTGATCTGAGCCCAGTGAAGCTGAGCTGCCTCTCTCTCTCATCATGACCTCTCCTCTTAAACTCTGACTTGTGATAAAATAACATTTTGAAAAGGTTTGTGTGAAGATTCGAGTGAACCTACCAACCTTTCCACTTCCACAATCAGATCAAACTTGTTATATTTAAAAAGGTAGCATTATATAATGGTCATGGCTCTCTGTGGATCAACTTTAGATTTTTGTCTTCATTGTCTTAAAATATTCCACTTGTGTATCAACAATATAAAAAATGAAAGCAATGGGATGTCCTGTGAGAGAAGAAGTGAATAACTCACCCGGTCTTGTGGGGTCTGTAGGTGTCTACATGGTCCCCTGATCCTGGAAGGATCTCCTTACCAGCAAACTAACAGTCCGTAGTACTTGGTGGTGCTTATGCACAGCTTTCACTGTTTACCAACCACCAATAAC
The DNA here is from genome assembly GCA_028564865.1 of Zenarchopterus dispar. Classification (NCBI taxonomy): domain Eukaryota; kingdom Metazoa; phylum Chordata; class Actinopteri; order Beloniformes; family Zenarchopteridae; genus Zenarchopterus; species Zenarchopterus dispar. The sequence continues at coordinate 12,445 of JAOWBL010069652.1, forward strand.
ATCGAAAGATGCAAAAGACATCCAAGATGAAAAGATCAATGTGGAACGAGTTGAAATGGTTGCTAGGTTTCCCTGCCTGCAGCAGATCCAATCAGCACCGAGTTAACACCCCACCACACCGAACACAAGTGGCAGAAAATTCCTGTGAGGCCTTTCCTGGTTATGGATTCATGCAGCAACAGTTAAAAGCCGTAAAACTACCGTGGACCTACATTTATAGAAACCCAGTCAGTAAAGTTCTCGCTTAACTTCCATCAAATCGATATCATGATCTTAATGTTTGACACTCAATCCCAACTCTGTCTTGGATCAAAGCCACTTTGCAGCCTTTGCACATGATCTTACAACTTTATGCATCTCCAAGAAAAAAAAAAGAAATAACTCAGTCTTGATTTCTAAGGAGTATATGCCTCTTCAGGACCAGCATGCACCACCTCATGTTGGTCAGCAGCGAGTCAAAGAGTCCTTCTGCATCTCCAGCATGTCCTGCGTTTGCCCTGGAGCTTCCTCATGTGTGAAATACTTCACCTGGGACTTGGCCAGGAGGCATCCTAACCACAAGTTTGAACCACTGCCTGGCCTTTTAAAAGGCAGAGGAAGAGTAGGTCAAGCCTCACAAATAAAACTCAATCTTTTTTCTTAGTGGGAGACCACACGCTCTTCCAAGAAAGCTTATTTGATAAATCAGATTCAAGATCTGCAGTTTTGTTGTTTTTTTTTTCAGTGAAGCCAGTTGAAGCAGCTAGGAATCAATTACTCTTTTCATTTTTATTAATTATGATGGTATGATGCATGATGTCCTGAGCTTTCAATCTACCAAATATTATAGATTTGACAGATTCTTTCCCCTTCATGAATCTGGCCGATCTCAACCCATAAATATAAATTGAACTCTAATCACTAAATTATGATCTAGAGAAGACATTTATCTGCACTGGTTCCCCTCATCAGGGGAAAAATATCTGAACATGAACATCTTGGGATGATAGCGCAGAAAAAAGTAAAGTGTCCTCCAAGAAATAAAGAGAGGATTTTACTGGCACCATTTTATTTTTTTATTTTATTTTTTTATTTTTACAAAGCAATCACAGATGTCTAAAATTACACTTTTGGAAACCTGATCCAAGTTGTGAATGTAATGGCAGGAACAAGCAGGAATCCCTTTGGAATTGACAGACTTTCTGCATTTATTTGCCATTAGAAGTAATCTGATCATCATCTGAATCACAATAACAGACAAACAATGGCCGTTAAGGATTAATTATTGTTTTTAGTGTTATCACTTCCTTTAAACATTCACTGTGCTGGATGAAAAAGTAAGTGAACCCTTGGCTTTAATAACTTGTTTAACCTCCCTTTTTTGGCAGTAATTTCATGGTTGTTACCAGTTTAAGTATTGTGTGTTTGTTTTTTTTTTTATTTCTTTTTTTTCTATTGTGATTTAATGGAGAATTAAAAAGTTCATTCCAAGGCTTCACATGTTTTTTCTTGCCACTGTTTCCACAATTTGGATCATGTTTCTAACACTTCCATTTTAGATATTGTTTTACTTTTTCATGCTTTTATTGATTTTTTTCTTGTGCCATCACTCTGAGACATTAATTAATTTCCCTTCACAGATTAATTAAGCATCTTAAACTGAATCAAATTGAATTGTCCATCTGTATTCAGAAAATGTCTCTCCCACGTTGACAAACACAGATTTGAAGATAATCTTCCCAGAAGATGACTCACATGGTCGCTGTGTTGCAGCAACACACTCAGACCTGTTCTCGATTTTATTTTTTTAAACACAGCTCTATTTTCAATGTGAGGAGACTAGTTGCTGAAGTTTTAGGAAAGAATTGTCTCATTCTTGTCTCACGCATAATTTCAGCTGCTCTGATAATAAACTGGATGATCCCAGAGCCCACACTGTCCATTGTTTCCAAAATTAATTTCAATTTTTTTATTCAGCAGCTTTGGTCCAGAGAAGATCCAGTGTTTCTGGATCACATTCTTCTGTGTGTGATGGAGCCGTAAGCTGCTTTTCTGGATCCAGCTGTGTTCCCAGATGATGACATCTGAAAGTGTTCCTGAGTCCATGCTGTGATGTTCAGTGGAGAGTCGCCTGATTTTAATGCAAAGCCAAAGGCTGAAGATCTGAAGATCACAAGATCCCGTTTTGACCCCTGGCCGTGTTTCCTGCGCACAGGGATTCCTTCTGTTTCTGACTCTTTTGATTTTCAAACTGTAGATCTCAAGTCTTCACAGTTTTTTTTTCCTGAAATGATTCCACAGTTTTTTTGTTTGTTTGTTTGTTTGTTTGTTTTTGAAGCAGTTTGTCTCAGATTGGTGAACCTCTGCCCATCTTCTGAAATCTCTTTTTATACCCCGTCATTTTACTGACATGTTTTCTATTTAACCGGATTAGTTGTCAAATGTTGCTCCAGTTGTTTTTCATTTGTTAAAATTACTTTTCCACCATTTATTTCCCCTGCTCCAACATTTGAAACGTTTTGGTGCCATTAAATTCAAAATTAACTAATATTTTTTCATGAAATGGCAAAATGTCTCAGTTTTAACATGTGATATGTTGTTTATGTTCTATTAGGAATCAAATATGGGTTTATGAGATTTGCAAATGATTAGATTCTGTTTTTATTTAGACTTTAGGCACACACACACACACACACACACACACACAGATGGGGGTTAGCTACAACTCTGTCACGACTACTCAACTTCACTCTC
>JAOWBL010069653.1:5418-19376 GCA_028564865.1 Zenarchopterus dispar
GCAGCAAGGCTTCAGACATCATCAGTGACATCATACACCCTGAAAGAAGAAAGCCTTGATACATGCTTCATAATACACTTCCTGGATTTAGGATGTTGAGAAGTGCCTCAAATATACCCTCCCAACATCCCTCCAGGCTTGGGCAGAGCCTAAATGTATGAAACAATGTTGCCTCCCCCAACCCGTTTCTGTCACACGTAGGGTCAATATGTGGAAAAACTTTACTCAGTTTAGCTTTAAAGAGGTGAGCTTGATGAATCACCAACCACCAATTGGAGTGAAGCATGACGAGCACAATACTCACCTGGGTGAGTATTGTGGACCAAGTATGATCAATCTTGGGTGGATATCCTATTCCCATGCAGCTCTGATCCCTGACCTGGAGTGGTGCCCCAATTTAGAGATGAGAGGTGATAAATCCTGTATCTGATGGATTGATGGACATGACGCTATCCAGGAAGTTGCTAGGGAGCTGTTTAGAGAGTTGTACAAATATGTTCTTAAGGAAGTGCTTGGTCTTTAAGGATAAGGATAATCCATATTATTCTCAGTACATATCACGAAATGCACTGAAACTTGTCCTCTGCTTTTAACCCATCACTAGTTAGACTAGGAGCAGCGGGCTCCTGAAGCGCCCCGGGGAGCAGTTTTTTTTAGGGATTAAGGGCCTTGCTCAGGGGCCCACAGTGGCCCTCTGTTAACCCGGGGGAGAACCTGGGTTCTCCACACCCAAACCCACTTCTGTAACCACTAGGCTACCACTTCCCCTTTAAATACCAAATGAAATAGGAGCTTGGTAACTCAAACTACAGCATTTCAAGGGAGGCCAAAGTAGCTCCTAAAAATAGGTAATTTATATTTCTAAGGTGTTTCTCAGGCCATAAATGAAATGTAGAATATTGAACTGAAGGTGGAAAAAGGTAGTTACATGTGACTGGGACAAAGAGGCATGCAATTATTAACTTGAAGTTTCTTCTAAATTGGTTATATATCGTGAGAGACTGAGATATTATGGGGTTAATATTAGACTTGTTCCATGACAGAGGTGCACTTAATAAAGCAGGCAGGGAAAACTGTGTCTCCATTCTAACCCAAGTTGGGCAAACTGGGTCTAAGAGGTGGTTTGCCCAGTATAGGATGCAATGCAGATTGGCAACCCTGTAAAAGGACCAAAAACTTGGCATGGCCATGCCTCTGTTGTGTTTTCCCTTCTGAAGGTGGTCTTCGCACAGACGTGGTTGTTTGTATGAAAATATCAAACAGTCCAGCTTTTTGAAAAATGAGGCTGGAATCATTGTTGGAACACTGAAACAGGTACATATATTTTCACTGCGTTAGCTCTATTGATACTCAAGATAGACAGGAGAGACCACTGAACTAAGGCTTGTTTTGTTTGTGCTATCAAAATGTACTCATACGATACTGGCCATTATCACCTTTACATTGTACAACTGGCCTGTGACTATGACGAAGCACTCATTTGGATCAGTCATACAGTTATTAGGAGTAAAGAGTACATCTTTATTTATCAACATAGCAATACCTCTTGCCTTGGCTTTGAAGGTACAGTGGAAGAGCTGCCCCACTCATCTACATCTCAACCAAGAATGATTCAAGCATTTAAGATGAGTTTGTTGAAGAAAAGTGAAACCCACTTTTAGGGGCTTTAAATAAACAAATCGTTTTTCTTCTTCACCAGGTGGCTCATGAGATTCCAACTAATCAGACTGAAAACTCCACTCATGGACTCTAAATATTTAGAGTGATTCAGATAACAGTTGGATACAAACAGAGGTCATTAAATTAAATTAAAACAAATGTAATTAAAACAAACACAAAAGGGAACAGTTGAAAGAGAATGACAATCGAACAGGAAAACTTACCCATGAACCTGAAGATGAATTCAGTTGTCGGAACTAATAACATACTTTGCCTACTTACTTCAAAAGCTTCCAGCCTGTTTACCTAAACTAAATACAGGCCTCCACTTCACTACCTTCTTTAAGGCAGAATTTACCACCTTGAAAAAAATAAGAAGAAGAATTTCAAATAATAAGTAAAATAAAGTAACAATAGTAATGATAACACCAATAATATTAATAAATAAATATTGGGTTGCAAAATCAAACATATAAAGACATATAATTTAAGTCAAATTTAACTTAAAATAATAGTAGTGATTATGTTAATTACCACTTGATCTTCAAACTCATCTTGTACAGGGTGGATAGTATTTCTTTGTATCAGCTTCGCTGGTCAAAGACCTCCGATGAGTTGTCTTCATAGACTCTAAATGTGTGATCATGGTAATACAGCAGGGTTGGGGACCTCCAATTGTCTTGGGTTGCTGAATAGCCAAACATTGCAGCATCTGTTTCTACTATTCAGGTCCCTTAGCTTAACCTTTAGCTTCTTATCAGTTTCAAGCTGGCCACATCGAGTTCCTACCTCTTTCAGCCACTGGTAGACGATGTCTGTATCTTCCTCCAGATATAACAACCTGATTTCATGGCTAGCGATGGTTGCTTGGACTCCGTCCAACTTGTTGTGAAGTTCTTAGAATGATGTTTTGAGCGCAAAGAGCAGGATTTATCTATAATCAGCTAGTATAGCTATGATATATTATGCTTGCTAACATTGGTGCCGGTCTCAGACTTCTCACTAGGTCTAGTATTTTTTGGAGGCTTTGTGAGCTTCAACATTTTTTCAATGTTAAAACAGTGAAATAAAACTAAAGCAAAAATTGAAATGACAGGATCTATTGGGTAGATAAAAGCTTAGGTGGGGTTTATCACAGATAATCCATTACATCCTCATGAGATTGTGCCAACTTTTGTATGAAAATAGAAATAACTCATGATACTGTACATCAAAAGCACTTTCCAAACTTAAACTAGATCTAAAAGGTCAGAAAAGTAGCATGGTGTTTCAGGCACAAAAAGGTGAAGTGTTTGAAGTACATTTCTGAGCTCCATGAAACACACAGAATAACACATGCAAAACCCTGAGACGTGAGAGTGAGTTTTGAGAAACAGTTGTTGCACCTGATTACACACACACATTAATCCTCTCAAAACTGCTGTCCTCCATTCTCCTTCTCTTTTCTTTGTTTCTCGCCCACTCAGCACTTCTTTCTGAAACTCACTGATGGATGAACACAAACATGACACACACTCACTGAAAATCTAAAGATCACACCAGAGGAGGTGAATCAAACACTGTTGCCACACATACAGTCAATGCACACACACATCCTCTGATGCAAACACTAGTTCAGGTTGTGCTCCTGGTGAAATTCCTGCGCTGCCTTCCTGTTTTACCCCCTGCCCCACTAATGGAAAGAATCAAAGAATCAAGAGAAGAAGGGAAATCAAAGAGAAAAGCAGATCAGAGAAAGGTTAGAAATCCTTCAAGCCACCAACATGATTCATTAATGAGAGATGGGAGGGTGGAGAGAAGAAAAGGGAGCCTGAGTAGAAGCTGGCAGAAAGAGAAAATGTGCAGGAGAGGTAGCACGAGAAGAAGGTAAAAACTCATTTAGCAGCATACTGAATCACAGAAGACTCCAATGGTTGGGTTGGTGAGAGGTCATTAAGGTTGAACAAGGAGGAAGTGAGATGACCAGATCAGTCAAGTGGGAAATGTACAAACAATTGGAAAAACAGCTTCTAATTGGCTTGTTCTGGAGCTTTCAAGCTTTCAACACACCAGCTGGCCAGCAAACCGTGCTGTTTTATCAATCCGTCCACCCCGACTTCATCCGTGCACTGAATATAAGGAATCGCATCACATCAATCCCACCTTTGCTCCTGCCTGAACCACAATCATAAGAAGATAGAGTCATGAAGAAAGCTGATGGCCACAAGAGAAGACCTGTTCATTTCATCTGTGCACTGCTGGGGGTTTGATTCTCTTCCAATTAGATGTACATTCAATTAACACATTTTATGGAGCATCAAATGAGGAATGTGTTAATTTCAAAGAATATTTATTTATATGCTCCACTGTAATTACAATAACCCCCCATGTTTCCTCCCATATGTCACCATCACATTCAAGTGATCAGATACAATGTAAATTGAGATGCTTAGATAAAAAATCTGGTTGGAGTCACATTTGAAACCATCTCCATACATGATTCAAATCCTTTTTGGAAAAAATTATGTTTCTATGGGGTTTGTGGAGGTTCAGACTGGCAAAAGAAAATCCATCTAGATTCTGATCTGGATGTGTTAAACACTGGATCTGGTCTGGGAGTGTGAACATTACCATAAGCTTTTCTGAAGGTAAAAACTGGAATTTCTTAGGTAATTTCAAAGTGTGACAAAACTTGATTAGATCTGTAAACTTTTGAATCTTTTGTATACATTAAAACACCAGACGAAAATGTTATTGACTCTAATTTGAGCCCCTATTTATCTTCTGTGGTGATAAGAAGGAAAAAAGAGATAAAACTGGACCAGAGCTGACCTAGTTTCAGCTCTCTAGTTCTTCTGAGTCACTCAGCTTCACATTTATTCATTTATTTGTCGTTTAAAGTGACAAACAAGGAAAGAGGAGGAGAATGACCCTACAAATGAACATCCAAAGGCTGATTTATTTCAGGAGAACATTTTCAACTGTTCAAGACTCATTTTAAACTTTGAGAGGTCACTTCTGTCTGTTTTGGTTCTATGAGGATCCTCTTTGTTACTGATGAGCACACTTCTTTGCACCAACAACAGACCTGAACCCACAGAGCTGACTAATCTCCTTCTTTCTAACTCTACTTTATCAGATTTCTTTGACTTTTAGATTTGTTTCCAGAACAACTGATAATGATTTAAGTTGCACCCCAGAATGACTTTAATCAGACTTTAGAGATTCTGCTGGAGTCACATAAACTCATCCCAAATCTGTAGTAGAAATCCCCAACACCAACTTCAAAATGTTTAACATGGGGTTCCTCTAAAATGTGATAAAATACTGTAATTTCCATGTTACTGTGCTACACACACAAACACTCCTTCAGAGTGTCAGCAGAGCTAAGTGAAGAGCATGGATGCATAAAAGTAGGCTTCCAGCATTTATAACCTTTCTGAGTCAGGGTAAAACAGGGACAAGTTGCGTTTTGTCTGTTGGGGAATACAAATTGCTCCTCCAAAGAGCTGTGTCTCTAGCAACAAACTATTAAAGTTTGATAATGCTCATGCCAAGCCTGGATGTCACTCAGCCTAGAGAGGTAAGACAAGAGCAAGAGCAAAAGAAGAAGAAGAGGCTCACTGCAGTGTCAAAGGTCGTACATCACAGGTGACTCTCACAAACATGTGCACAGGTTGGATGGCTGCCTAGACAACCGGAGGAGAGTTTATTTACAGACCATAGAGTCTCAGCATTACCTTCACTATCTATACTCCTGCTTCCAAAGACTGTCCCTGTATTGCACTCCAGCACTGCTTTTAATAACAAATATGCTTTTTTGTTTAGGTTAATAAGGATACTGTAATGACTTACAATGAATCAAAAGTAGAAGAAAAAGAAATCACTGTATATACTGTTTCTAAGACCTTTTATTACTTTGACATGTTATATTTTGCACATACAGAAGAATCAAACCACGTCCACAAAGCCTTAATGTAGTTGCAGGACATTTCTGAACTCTAGGAGTTTGCAGCTATGTGGCAGGAAAAAAAGTAAAAAAAAAAAAAAACTTTTACTATCACAAATGGAAATATGTCCTGTGCACTTAGCGTATAGGCTGCACTGCAAATACAATAAATAGACAGCAAGTAAATACAGAACAATCAAAACAAAACAAAGACAAGAAAAAAAAACCTAAGGAGTTACCTGTCCTTGCCAGGTCATTAGATTTAATCAGTACCTGAACATGTGTGATAAACAAATCACTGTTGTCTTCACGATGCTTCCACTCTATCACGATTGTGGAGGAATTTATGTTCACAAAGTGTTACCATGGTAACAAATTATAAATGTATCACAATAAATGACCTCAGTTTCTGAAACTGGCTTAACTTAACTGTCTTTGTCAGGGTTTATGTTACTTCACTATTTGAGACAGAAAAGTGAGTTTCTTTCTTTTCTGGTTCAGCACACTCAGAATTTGCATAAAAACCTGTGAAAAAAATTCTCCACCTCCCAGTTCTGTGCGCTGTGCACTGAAGCAAATGTGAGCACTGGACTTTGATAGACACAAGGACACACACAGTGTTGGGATCATTTTTATATGATGTAAAGGAATGAACTACTACTTTACTTCCTGGATCACCACTTCAGTGCTGACACTGCCAACGCTGCAGAGGAGCATTTATTAATGGTACACCTGATTGTCAAAAATGATTTATGTTATCTATCTGGTTACTTAATTTCATTGTTATTTGGGTATTTATTTGGCTAGGGGAGAGGTGATACAAACGTTCCTCATACTGGTTTAAGACTGGTGAGGTCCGAGGCCTGGATAAGAAGAGATTCATTCTGGATGGAGGAGTATCATACACCAACCTGTTGAGAAGCTGGATGGGATACATGTACCAATTAGGTTTGTATGTTATATTGATTAACCTGAAAACTGGCAGACTTTACTTTTGGTTATAAACTAGTTTGTTGGTTAAATAAATCCAAACAATTACTTGAGAAAACAATTCTTCTACCAGCCTCCTTTTTTCTTCTGTTTGATTACCTCCTCTCTCATAAACCCACTTTCCGAAGCCAAACCCATTTCATCTTTTATGATAATACATTTAACATTTGATCAACTGTACACATCTGTTTTTAGTTAAGTTTTAAAAATAAATTCAACATTAGTGCATGCTCACAGTTTATGTGTGTGTGTTTGTTTTTTGGCAACTCAACAGGAATGAAAAAAAGAATGAAAAACTGAGGGAGGGATGGCAAATTTTCATGCTAGTTTATCCTATAAACATTAAAACAGCTTCTTATAGAGGAGATCCAATGCTCAGCACTGTTACGGCCTCTGCTGTTTCTTTTTTCAGTGGTTCTTGTGGTGTCTTTTGAAAGTGGTTAGATGTAAAATGGTGGTGGGGGTGACATGAAGCAACAGGATGGGACTCCAACCGGATCTAGCTACACATTGACTGCCATCTCCATCCTCGGTGTCCTACTCTGTCACTTGAGCTTCCTGGCACCTGTTTGATGTTGTTTTTTTTTTCATTCTACTTAGTTTTGTGATCTGTCTCACCTTCTTGTCTCCCAGTTTCAGTTGATTGCTACCGCCATGTTTTTCATCTATGATTGCCTTCCTCCTATAAAAATGCTTTGACTTTGCTTGTTCTTCAGCAATGTCTTAGTCTTTGCCCCAATCACACCATTCTCACCAGCTTTGTTTCTTTTCCTGACAGCTCCTCATGTGGATTATGTTGGGAGTTATTTGAACTAATTTTTATTTTCTGGAACAGCTTTTCTTCTTGTCATTAATGGTTCTTTCTTCATGAGCTGGCTCTCTGCATTTGGGTGCAAACTTTGGTCAGAGTGACAAGGGTAAGTTGCTGTGGTGATCTAACCATGTTAAAAGACAGTCATCTTTGGAAGATTAAAGCTCTAGTTTAAGACTCAACAAGCCTGACCCACTCATTAATCCTGCTGTGGAGTCCACCCCTCAATGACATCAGGGGAGGGAGATTTGTAGTCATCATGTGTCCTAGTGAGGAAGGTGGAGCTGTGAGGTTCTCAGCTCATTTCCTAAGTGGCTTACTTGAACTCTTGTTCAAACTTATGAACTTGTATCAGGTTTAAACAAACTCATAAGGCAACTACACTGCTACTGAGCAGCACCACAACTCCATTGCTCTGGGTTCTCTTTGGGAGGCTAGTGTTGTTGCTCCTCCCAGCTATGCCAAAACCCCTGACTGTGAATGTCAAACGTATAAATACATGCTCTGTTTTTAAATAAAAATACCCTGCTATATTATACTTAGTAAAAACTTCCATTAGGGCAGTGTTTTTCAATTCCAGTCCTCGAGGGCCACAGTCCTGCATGTTTTGGATGTATCCTGGCAGAAACACATTTGAGTCTAATTAATGGTTGTTATTAGCTTGTCATCAAGGCCTGGGCAACTCTGTTAGGGGCACAGTCATTTGTATCACAGTGTGCTGAAGCAGGGAAACATCTGAAACATTCAGGACAGTGGCCCACCTGGACTGGAATTGAGAAACACTGCATTAGGGTGTCTGCTGACAGTAACATAGGCTTCATCAACTGTTTTTGCTCTTTTTATCAACTGCCAAACCATCTTGTCATTTAGAAACATTGGTAAAATTATGTTATGTCTGTTTACTTCTAGTCTGAGAGACAACAAATGGAGACGGGATCCAGATTTGACTCAGCAGGAGTGGGTCAACTGTCTAGCTAGTCACTGTCTGTAGACTACTAACAGAGAAAACAAATATTATTTCTTTGATCCAATTTAGTTGAAATTACTTCTGTCACCACTTCAGAAAGATTTCTCTTGCTCTCTCTCTCTTTAACGTGTGCCAGGTAGATGAGCAGGATGAGCTTCCTCAGATCAGGTGTGTAGTTCTCCAATCCATGTTTTAGATGTTTCTCTGCTTCCCCTTTCAGGACCAAACTGATTGGTAAAGTCAATTTAGTAGTTACTGGACACTTGTGGAGATATGTTCCTCACATCATGACCCAATTCCATGCCCTTGTTCATGACCATCATTTAAAACTCTTCCCAATAAGAGGTCTTTAAAGTTATTCAAGGCTTTCTGTCACTTTGGTGTCACCAAAATATTAGCACCTTGGCCACAAAACCCCACCTTATCTGCTGTTTCAATTTCCAAACATTATCTGGGCTTTTAACAATCTGCAGTATAAGATGGCCATGTGGTGAGACACATATTTGCTTGTTACTGGAGGCACTAGTGCTCAAGCACAATTGGTCTAATGATAAATGCATTAGCAATCAATGGAGATGAGTTTGAATGAGAAGAGGAACAAGAGAACCTCAGATGGATCATCCCTCACAACACAAATGCAGCTTTTTTTCTCTCTCTCTCTGTCAGCAAATGTGTGCTGGGGTGGCTCTGGGAAGAAGGTCAAGAGCCAGAGAGTGGTAAAGGACTCCATATCTGAATCAACAAAAGTGGGCAAAAATTGAAACAGTGATGAATTACTTTTCATGAGCGAGAATCTGAGCTGGCTGGTAGAGATGTAATCCTCATCACTGGGAGTCAGCTGGAGATGGAGAGATGAGAGATGGAGGGAAGGAAGATAGCAACAAGCAAATGAATGATGAACAGAGACTTGGACTGAAGGTAGAAAGGAAAGTTAATTCCAATGTTTTATCACTTTAATTACAATAGTTTTTGAATTAATTAGAGGAAGATTTAACTCTGCTTGGCCACCGTGAATGATTACACTTATATAATTACAGTGTTTGCCTGGCTGGAGTGTCTGTTTCGGAAGAAGTTTGGGCACACACACGACTAAGATTTCACATTTGTCAGTTTATATTTGAGAATAAGAGTGTGAAATCATCATTGTCTACTCCAGTCCTAATGAGGCCGCCAGTCATTGATTATCTAAAGCAGTGAATATCACCATCCACTCACAGCAGATCTTAGGGTGACAGGCAGGACAAAGACTCATCACAAACACTGTCATGTTCATTCAGGATTGAGACTTTTAACATATCACCTCTCTGCTTCTGCCTTTTTCACTTCAAATGTTTTATATTTATATTTTATGTTTCCTTCAGTTTGAGAATGATATATTTACCTGGCCACAGGTTAGCTGTCCTGATGCTGTGACCAAGCTCCACAGATTCACACTAATCCAGAATGCAGAACTGGGACAATGGGATTATATGATATTGATAGTATTTGTAGTAGTGTCAACTGCAGAAATTGGCTGTCGTCATTTTACTTTCATTCCTAACTCAAACCAAGTGTTTTTATGTCTAAGCATCGAAAAAAAAAAAACTGATGCTGAAAATTTCTTGGCCAATATTGATAGAGATTGTGCATGAACTTAATCGTCTATGAGGTGACGCCAAAGTGTAACACCTCCATTTAGTTCCTTATAAGCCTTTTTGAACATCTTTGTGGTTGTGTGTGATTTTTTTTTTTTTTTTGTCACCTGTAGGGGAAGATGTGTGACAGAGGCTCTGAGATCAGTGCCAGGAGAGACTAATTATCACAGCTGCTTTACAGTTGTAATTAATCCCTCTCTCTGCATATGCAGTAGTGTGCTTCTGAAGAGGAAGATAATGATGACAATAACAACAACCAGGAGGATGTTTCTGACTGATGTTTCTGTAAATCCCCTTAATAAGGAAACAATGCTGTTGTGTAAAATGCTACAATGTCAAAGTCCTAGAGTTTAAGTCTTTCTGAAAATTGTGATTTGAAGTCTGAAGAACATAAAGTCAGAGGTTTTCTGAAATCATCTTACTAGATTTTGAATAGTTTACAGTGGGTCATACTCAGAGTTTTCTTGGAATACTGCATCAATATTGCTCCTTGGATTAGAAATAATCCATCTCTGTCATCATCGTGAGTCAAGCATATTACCTATTAGCATGGGAAGTGGAGTGCTGGTGCTAGCCAGTCCTACCTCACCAGCTTGAGAAAATGGGTGAGCAGTTGACCACTGATGATTGAGTGCAGTTACATGCAGTCATTATGTGTGAACTGTTCAAAGTTGAGAAGCATCAAACATGCATGCTGATGTTTTGCTAAATCATTACCAAAGTTCAGTGTTTATCTATCCATCCACTTCCTATGCCCACTTACTCCTGTACAGGGTCATGTTTATCCCCAATGTTTATCCCATATATCTGGAGATGTCAGGCATCGAGCCAGCCTCATAGTTGTAAACATCCAATGAGACACAAAATGACATCCCACAATTCAAGCAGGAAGCACTTTTCTTATTACAAAAGATTTTTTTTCTCATCTCTAACTCTCTCCCTACTACTCGTTGTGTTTGTGTGTGTTTGTATGTGGTAATCTGTTCCTTCATCAGTGTTCTCTGTCTTTTCTGTTTTTGTTTGCAGTTTGAACAAATCCTCTTATTTCTTATGCCATTTCAGAATAATTTCATGTTTTCCATGTGGTTAGGTCTCAATTCACTCATATTCTTAAATTCCTGTCCAAGTTCATATACTTTATCAAATACCTAAAAGTTAATCAATATTCTTGTCCAAAAAACATATCAAAAGGAAATTAAACAAACAAATGACAACTGAAAAGAACAACCCCCCACTTGGTTTCACCCAACAATCCAATCAATGACATGCCCAATTTCATAAAAGACAGGAAATGGTGGGCAAGCCCCTCCCAAACACTACACTTACAATGTGTTTGTTCCCTTTCTCTGACTCACTATGCAAGTATAACCAATACAATGTTCAACCTATAATTAAATAAACATTTGAACTTACATTGTGTGTTTGCTTTGGTCTACCTAAATGCTTCGGTGTTGATTGTTGCACAGTGCAACCATAAACAAACCCGGGATAGTTGGAGAAGCACTACTACAATAGCAAGAGTAAATTAAATATAAGAATAAGATGCATCGAGCAGAAAGAAGTGACAAGTGGTTAGTAAAATAACCTACTTTGTCACAGTCATATATTGAAAGTCTCAGTATGTATTAGCTGAAATGACTGGTATCAGTGTTTGAATGAGCTTGTTCAGTTTAATCTGATCCCCAACACAACAAGGTCAAATACATTATTTTACATACATACATTAATTGAATTTTTTTTTTTTTACTATTTTTGCACTGAGATTTTTGTAAAAGCACAGGTTATACCCAAACATACAAAACTGGAATTGAGGTTTTGAGGTTCCTCTATTTGGAAACTTTTGGATACGAAGCCACACTATTTTGAACTTTTTAGGGACAGTTATTTATGATATCACTCTTCCAGACCTGATACCAACTTCATCCAGTCTGTCGTGGTGAAGAAACAAAACTGACAAACTGTAGTGATTTCAGGTCCAGAGATCTTTGTTTGACTGAGACTAATCATTTTAGTACAGGGTGATTTAACTTACAAAAGTATTTCCAGAAAAAGCATTCCCTCAAGTATCATTTTCTCTTATCTCTCTTTCTTGAAAGTTGTTTTCACCTCTGCAGCTTTCACCTTTCTTTCAGTCAGTAAAATGCCTGCACATCTTATTCCTATTCCCCTCTTGATTTAATTTTCATTTGAAATGAAGTTTAATTGGAAAACTGGCTTCTAAAGGTTCAAACGTGCTGCCTCAAAGGTTCACTTTCTCTTCTGCTTATGACTGCTTTCCTCAGTGTAAAATTAAAAAGGCAACAAAATCCAGGTTTTGAGAAGCTGTTTCAGCAGGTTTCTTTGACCCACATCCTCACAAGGAGGAAGATAAAGAAATGAGTAATTCTAGAGAAAAAAAAGCACAAAGGTAAACGAGAGCCCAGAGGTTAGGTCAAATATTATTCATTCAAGTCATTTCATGAACCCAAACGCTTCTATTTACATAATATCTGAACTCTGACTGTCTTTCCTGCTTTTATACTTGTCTTTTATTCTTACTTTTTCCTCTCTTTGCTCTACTTTGATGCTGCTGCTCTTAATTTGTCTTCAGAAATCAGTTTGACCAAACATTGTCTTCTGCTAGAAAAGAAGAGGTCCTACCAAAGCAAACAGAGTGCTGTTGTCACAGTTTTCACCTGCGGGCCTTTGTGACCCACTTTCAACTGAGAATCATCTCTATTTAGAGAGTTTCTCTCTGTCTCTGTCTGTGCTCTCCATGCTTTCACACTCATTTCACAATCTCATCCAGTTTCTTTTCCATGAATGCCCATACATCTATACTTCCATCAAAACAATGACTGCATGACAATGCCCATCCACCTGCAACCACTCAGAGAGCTTTATCCTTTTTCCATGTTAGTAGTGATTTCTAAAAGTAGTTTGTAATCTGAAGTGAATCATAGTGAATCAGAAGTCAGCTGATCTCATTCTTCCAACATCTCAGTGGTCTTATGAACCAGTACTCCAACAAATTCCCATTGCTCCAACATTCTTTTTGCTCAATAATACAACACCCATGTCATCAATGTCTCGTTGGTCCAAACACAGTGGACTAGTTTCTTTCACCCAATCCTGTCTTGTATCATCCATCCATCCATTTTTTTGACCTGTTGTTCCATTTCTGGGTCACAGGGGTCTGCTGGAGCCTATACCTGACCATCCCAGGCGAGAGGCAGGGGTACACCCTGGACAGGTTGTCAGTCCATCGCAGGGCCACACTCAAAGACAAACAACCATTCACACACACACACTCACACCTATGGGCAATTTTAGAGTTGCCTTGTATCATTTATTCACTTATTTCTCTTGTTGTCTTTAAATTGTGAAAAAAACAGGAGCTGAGCCATTCCAGTTCTGGAGAACTGCCATCCTGAATGTTTTAGATGTTTCCTTGCATCAACACACCTGATTCAAGTGAATAGATCATCATCAGCTTGACATCAAAGTATGTCATTTTATATCATGGTAGTGGTGAAGGCAAACTTTGATGAGAGGCTCTCTCTACCCTTCAGTGTAGGCAGCGTAGGTGAAAGCTCAGGCTTGTTCTCTTGAACTGTGCCAACCATATGTTCTTCAAGAGCTAGTGTCCACATTCATGAGAGGTGAAGAAACTGTTACACATGACATTGTGCCCCATCAGTCCCACTGTCACATCACGCACAATCCCTGGTTCTTCTCTACTGGGGCCTCTACTGGTTTGCTTTCCTGTGAGTACTTGAATTTTCAAGCACATCACAGCTGATTCATATCTGAATGCCCATATTCTGCAGGTTTGCTGAGCATATACTGTCAGAAAGGACAATGACCATTTGGAAAAAGAAAATATCGCCTTCAGTAATGTTTTCAAATAGTGTCACAGAAAACAATTATATATATATATATATATATATATATATATATATATATATATATATATATATATATATATAT
>JAOWBL010069655.1:0-15050 GCA_028564865.1 Zenarchopterus dispar
TCTGGCTGACCTGTGTGTTTGTTGTTAACAAAAGCAGCCGGTAAATGAGTTCAAATAATGTTCCTGTGTTGTGAGAGAAAGTGGGTTTTTAAAAAAAATATGAGTGTATTTTGCAGTTCAGATTTGTAGAAAAATATAGTGGCAACTTTAATGTTTTGGTGCTTTTTTAAAAAAGATGTTACAGGTTAATTGTTAAGTGAGTGTTTTATAACTGTTATAACATGTATTTTCAAAGTATTTACTTCCAGTTCATTAAAGACCATTTTGTTAATCTTCTGCATTTTCATTCTGAGATAACATTAAATCTTTTGAAAAACTGAACATCAAAAACAATGAAAAAATAAAATTGATTTTTAAGAACAACTAATAAAATACAACCTTGGTTCTGTTCAATTTGTTTTTACATAAGTTGAATCCAACTGCAGCTCTGGTAAAGTAATAAAAAAGAAACCCAATTTCATCGGAAAACAGGATTCCTTGACACGTTTTTTTTTTTCTAGGGGGGCCCTTACAGCGTTCCCATGAACGCCTTTCGAATGGAGGCACGTAAGGCGGAAGTACATCATGAAGCGTGAAGTTTGTCTTACGTGTGCCGCTCAGCCGCAACTGAACGAAAGCAGCGGCTACAACCGCTACTTCCTCTTCTTCCTCCTGCAGTTGTAGAAGGTGCAGCTGCGTTCTTCTCGCCATGATTGTCATCTAGAAAATTACAACCATTTCCACAAATCCTACGGCTTGCAGGACATTTTGTCGGGTTACATTAGTGGCGGCTGTCCAATATCTCCACACATCTCTATCCTGATCGCTTTATATGCAAAATGTCCTGCAAGCTGTAGGATCTTCTGACCAATGAGTTGAGATTGTCAGGAGTTGCACATAGGGGTCCTGAATGGCCACCCGCCGATGACAATTTTTTTGAGATGGCCATAAGTTTACTGTCAG
Organism: Zenarchopterus dispar; assembly: GCA_028564865.1. Taxonomy (NCBI): domain Eukaryota; kingdom Metazoa; phylum Chordata; class Actinopteri; order Beloniformes; family Zenarchopteridae; genus Zenarchopterus; species Zenarchopterus dispar. Next base: position 943 of record JAOWBL010069655.1, read on the forward strand.
TGGGTTTCGAGGCACCTTTAAGGAGAACATGTAATTCACAAGAGCAACCTGACACATAAACAAACATGTCACACACATGTGTCAGGTTGCTCTCACGAAGTGAATGGCAGCTGTACCGAGTTCCTAAAAAGACAGTAGGAAATTATTCCCCCCTCCACGAATGTCTACAAATTCCAGATTTCATACGAACTGAGAGATTCACATTCACGTAAGAACATTTGGGACCAAACTGAAGGCCCTGAAGCCCTGCCTGGTGTGTCTGCTCTCCTACAGCAATCTCTTGAGACTTGGACAAACCTTTTTGTTATATATTTTTTCACTACATTAGTATTGTTTTCCATCCATCCATCTTCTTCTGCTTCATCTGTATTCGGGTCGCAGCGGCAGTAGCCTAAGCAGGGAAGCTCAGACGTCCTTCTCCCCAGCCACTTCATCCAGCTCATCTGGGGGGATCCCGAGGTGTTCCCAGGCCAGCCGAGAGACATACAAATATATATATATACATATACACACACACACACACAGGCCACAAGGAAAGCTACAACAGGCAAGTATCTGAAACCAGTAAGCTAAGCCCAGAGAACAAAATTTGTGCAATTAACAGCTATGCCCTGCTTAATAAGATGACCAAAAGGACAACAGAGGCACTAATCATGGGATATATAGACATGCAGGTGCAGGCTGTGCAAAGAGTCCCCTGAAACAGTCTAACAGCAGAGTGTAAGATACTGCCAGGAAAAGAAAATATGGAATGCCAAAACCAAGTAACTGGTATAGTGTACAGCAGGGGTCTCCAAAGTCGGTCCTCAAGGACCGGAGTCCTGCAGGTTTTAGATGTTTCCCTGTTTCAACACATCTGATTCTAGTTAAAAGTTGTCATCTAGATCTGAGCAAGTCTGTCAATGACACAGTCACTTGTGTCACAGTGTGAAGAAGCAGGGAAACATGTAAAACCTGCAGGACACAGGTCCTCGAGGACTGACTTTGGACACCCCTGTTGTACAGAAACATCAGTGCAGAATATGGACTGGAGGCCCCTAGGTCCCAATGGGAAACACCTCCCAAGATGGAGGAGAATGAAAGAGCTAAGATCCTGTGAGACTTTCAGATACAAACTTACAAGATGGTAGTGGTTAATCAACCGGACACTGTGATCATGGACAAGCAGCAGAAGTGGAAAGCCATTGTGAAAAAGGAACAAGAAGGGAAACTACAAAAACACTAGGGTAAATTAGGTTTATTGTTCATAAATTTGGCAGAATACAAGAATTTGGCGTAAAGATGTAAAAGGATTTTAAAATTTGTAGTATGGAGTTGGAATAAAGTTGGTTAAAAAATGTAACGCAGACTCATCTAACTATGTTATACTTTATGCTTTACAAACGGTCAAACTAGACAGGTCAATTTGAAGAAGAAGAAAAAGAAGAAAACCTTTATTTGTCCCACAGTGGAGAAATTGCATTTTTGCAACAGCAAAGAACAAGAGCAGATGTGGTACAGCAAGGCAAAACAAATATCTAAGATGAACAAGGAAGAAATTCCAAAAATAAGTAAATAAAAGTGTCAAGAAATACCCATGATTATCCACATATTCCAGCAAAATAAAGTGATTAGTGTAAATTGCACTTGTGATGAGTCACACTATCATATAGTATTGATGACTGCAGCAGATGGTTGATGGACATGTACAGAATTTGACCCTGGAAGATGATGGGTTTGATGTGTAAATGAGGCCTTTTATACCATATGTTCTAAAAATGAATGTAAAATTGATTTTAATGTGTTGGAAACAAGGTGACTAAAAGTGGTAACACAGAATGCTGTGATCCTTTTACATTTTATGCTTTAACAGCCACTCAAACAAGAATAGTTATTTTTCCAAAGTTATTCTGTAGGAATTTTATTGGCGTTGTACTCCACAATCTTGGCCAGCCCTGCAATCATGGCAGTGTTATTCTTCTTCCTTTACGTGTCTAGCTCTTGGGCCATAGAAGAGAGGTTGTTTCCTGCTATAAGTATGACGGCATTAGTTACCATCGCTGCATTTTTGGCTTTCTTGTTGGTACCAGTTTTTTTTTAGAGGGAGTGTCAGGTGGTGAATGTCGCATCTTTACAGCCAGAACTTCTATTTCTTCCCCGTCGTTGGCATTGCCACAGTGGTCATGTGACACCAGTGCATCAATAGCGTTGTCCTTCGGGTCGTTAGAGTTCGGTTTCAATTTTGGGATGATAGGAGTTGTACTAGAAAAACTAGTAAATCTTACTGTCTACACGATTATATTAAGAGAAAAAAACGCATTTGTCAGAAGAACAAGTTTAGCATTTTTAAACATGAAACATGAACTAAACATGAACTGACGGAGCTTTGGAATAACGTTAAACTCAGTCCGCCATCTTACCGGAAGTCCGTCTCATCCGGGAAATAAGGTGGTTGACGCTTTTTTCATGGCATATAATTTAAATCTACCAGCCTTTAATATGACATGAAAAATAAAATTCATCCAAATAGATTTCAACTGCTAACTTCTATTAAATGAACATTAGTTTTACTTTCATGCTTCTATTTTTGATTTCATTTATTTGACACTTTTATAAGCTTTATTAAATTAAAAAAATCCCATTTTACAAGCGCACACATTTCTTAAAGCAATGTAGTACTATTTGACTGACTGATCAGATTTTTTGTAAACGTATATGATCAATAATCTAATAATGAGTCCTTTTTTTGGAAACTTTTAGACCGTGCAGCTGCACGGAGCTTTTCTAGTTACTACGGGTGTTGTTGGATGGAATCTGAAGTCGAGATAGAAGAAGTTATGGTGCGTTTATTTTTATTTTATAGTTGGAATTTCGGAACACACAGTTGGAAGTTTCTACTGACAACAATTATGAAATAAAACTTCTGACTTTCTGTGATCAAAGCCTAAACCAAATGTCATAAAAGCTATGTCTGGCAGTCCACGTGATTAACTCGAATAAAAAACTATACCAACAAGAACTACCCAGAAGTAAACCAAACATTGCCCGATTCGCTGTTTTGTTCTTGAATGCACCACCGAAAAGACCTATGGGAAGAAGGGAAGATGGCGGGACGTTCAAAATCCCGATTTCTGATCAAATAAACTGTAAATATGAGAGAAAAGTGAATTGAAAACATCCACAGTGACGCATTCGCTGCCATGAGAGGAAGCCGGGGGAAATGCGACCTTCCAGCTGCTGCCAAACCCCCGCGAGTGAACCGCCTGAGCCGGAGCTTCAGACTGAGTCAGGCGGCCCCGGTCTCTGGTCCATCCCCGCTATGGAACCCGGGTTCATCTCCGGTCCCGGCCCTGGTCCCGGTCCCGGCTACAGGTCCACCTCTGGCCCAGACAGCGTCTCCAAAGACCCACCAACCAGGTCTGGCACCGGGCTTCCGTTTGGTTATTGACAGTTGTTTTTGGGGCTGGACCGAACCGATGATCAGAAACGGCTGCACGCCCAACAGCATTCAGATTTCTGTCAATTTTAGGTTTTCTAGCTTATTTGAAAAATAATCTGTTACTAACACAAACATATCGTCTCTATCATCTGGAGAACTCCTACTAAATTCTGTGTAAGATCCTTTTTTTAATTAATTTTTTTATCTTTAGCTGTTTGTAGCTGTTTTGGGTCACGTGATATGTAGGCTTGATTTAAGAAAGTCGGACGTAATTCAGTTTCTTTATGACAAGACTTGACAATAAATTTATTGTTTATTAATCTGAATTAATAGTTTATGGAAAAGTCTGCAAATGAAAATAAGTCACTTTACTTCAAAATCGCTTTTGTAATTGATGTGCGTCCATGGTTCCGTAACTCCGCCCCCTGACAGTTTATTAAATTAAATGAACAACACAACATGTATTCAAATACTTAACATGTTAAACAATAAGGACTGAAATACAAGCAAAACATAAACACAATTACAGTTACCGAAAGACAATAAAATGAAATACTAGCCCTGGGGAAGAGATAAAACAACAAACTTTTTATTTTTTTAATTTATTTTTTTATTTTTTTATTTTTTTGCTATTTAACAATTTTTATGTTGACACAAACCATAACAGCTTTAATGGCTTTAGGATTCTAAGACATAATTGAGTGAATTTATTGCCTGAATACCTGAACAAATGCGTCAATAGATGGATGTGCCAATGCATACATGCATTTATGAACATGAGAGCTTGACTATAAAATAATAGAGTTGATTATATATCTGTTTGCATATTTATTTGTTTATGGTCTTTCTCAAGACCAAATAACATGTCATTCCAAAATAACACTATACCCTTGATAATGTTTCCAGTAATAAAAACACAGATTTGACCAAAACAAACGTACAACATGTTCTGTCTGTTTGGTTGACCTTTAGTGATTAATATTCCATAATATGAAATTTTGTTCTTTATTGGAATGTTACATAGGTAGCCATGATTTCACATTTATTAATATTTAAGTTGAGAAATTCTTGATGAGATCTGTGGTGACTGAGCTGCGTAACAATTAGATCTCAAGCAATGAAAGAAGCAAATTCAACATCCCTGGATTTAATAACATCTGATAACAGCTGAGCCCCTAACGAGAATAGCTACATCCTGCTATGCAAGTTAAATCTTTAGTTTCAAACAACTGTTACTATTCATATAAAGAGACTGAATTGGTGCAGAGAAATAACTACCAAATCAAGTTTGATTAAAGATTGGAAAATAAAATGATGCTCCACCGTATCAAAAGCTTTGTAGAAGTCTAAACAAAGAATGAAACCATCAGTACGTTTTAGCTCTCAATAATCAAAAACAACTAGTCTGACATTGCTTGTGTTTATTGTTTTTGCCATAAAGCCTGATTGATTCTCATCAATAATTGAGTCTTTGAACTAAAATAAGAGCAACTATTTTGTAGTCATTGTTGAGTTAACAAATTGGACAGCAACTGTCTATCAATAAATGTTTGATAGGTTTGGGAATCAGTTGTGGTGATTTTTCTACACTTTCAGTAAAGACTTAAAAAAGAAAAAGGACCAATTCATTAGAAAAAGCTTTTTTAATCTCCTGAGGTGAGATGGCTTTGTAATTCTGATTTATCTTTAGCGGGTTTAACTGACAATGAGTCCAGAAAAGTTTCTGATGACACAGAGTGTTTAGATTTTTGTAGAAATGGCTGCAGTGGTTACAAACTGTCTTGTCCTTCTCTTTGTTAACACTCTCAGAGATTAGTCAAACACCTGACCTTGACTGTATCACGCTTGTTTTATTGCTCAGTGTAGATGACATGTTGTTGGGATTATTTACTCTCCAACTATCTATCATATTAAATTTATCTATGTATTTGTTGACCAAAAGAAAGTTTATCTAAGCCACCATCCACGACACAATTAAAGTGTAAACTTTAATTGGGAAGCAGGGAAAAAAGTAAACTATTTTTTTATGAGAATATGTTTTATGCAAAAACCCAAATAGTGCATATCTGGGTAATGATTTCAGTGAAGGACTTAAATATTCTTATTTGTATAATTCCTAATGTTACCTGTTGTATTTCTCCACAAATGCTATTTTCTGATGTTGTAATTGAGGTCCCCCTGGTGGTGGGAAGTTTATATTACATCTGTAGAATCTGAATAAAGACAAACATTTAAATTGTATGTTGGTGTGTGTGTAAGTGCAGTATGTCAGGAAGTATTTTAAGTGTTCCAGTTGTAGTTTGATAATCTGTTTTGCCTCTTGTCCAGAGTTTAAGACTCCCACCAGAGCTCCCAGGTCAAAACCAGCAGCTATTTTCAGTGAAGAGTCTCCACACAACGACAGCGACTTCCAGCACGACATTATCTGGGACGCCACTTCCCCATCGCCACGCAGACTCGGTAAACCCCAGTTTCACATCAGGCTGGACGGTTAGGATTTAAAGAGGGGTGCTGACGTTAGGTCATGACTTCAGGTTTAGGGTTTTTGGTCTTTGTGAAGGTATGATCCAGTGTTTCAGGTCTGTTTGAGCCTCAGGCTGAGTGTGTTGATGTTGTCAGGTAAAAGAAGTAAAAAACACACCACCGGAGTCGTGAACATCTCGGAGATTGTCAGCAGGATTGCTCCAAAGGTCAGTAACACAGTCTCAGGTCACATGACTTCATCTTCAAAACATGCTCATTGACTTATGCTGCCATCTCTGCAGCACGGCAGGCCGCTGGTTGCTGAGCCGACCTTACAGCAGTGGATCGGGGACAGCGCCGCCATCCCTTGCACTCCAGACGTCCAAGCTCCCAGAGCCAAGAAGAAGTCTCCGAGGTGGGTTCAGGTCAGACCAGAGGAACCACACTTCATTTAGAAGTACCAGGAACGTTCACATCTTCCTAATGAGCAGCCACAGTTTTTGGAAGCAGGTGACAGCAAAAATAAAACCACACTCGATTTTAATCTTATAATGACCATTTCTACCAAAATAAAACAAAATTCCAATGCCAAGAAGCTGAGTGAAAACATTGTAAAAAAAACCTGGGATATCGGTGCAGTTTCACCAGCTGCCTTTCTCCTTGACAAACGGCTGGATTGTGAATGTTTCTTGTTTCAGAACTCCCTAGTATTTACATGTGATACCAGAGGTGTCCACTGGGGGCAGAATACAGACCCTGATGACTACCTTAAACTGTACTAAAACAATATTAGAATAGGTTTCTTCTTTTTATTGAAATATTGAAACATTCTATTAAAAAAATAAATAAAATGTACTCTATCTTGCAGACAGTAAGGGACAATATTTGTCTTGAAATGTCATTTTAAAACTGGAAAAGATGGAGATTGTTTTTGCTTCAATAATTATTATTAAAATAATCTGTTGGGAAATATGCATTTATAGATCTAGAATTTTAAGAAAACAGTGAAATACTGATTAGAAATTTACAATTCCTTTTCTGAAGGAAGTCAAAAAAAACATGCTTCAAGTGTAAAAAATGTTAAGAGATGTTGTAATAAATGCACAAACAACAAAAACCTCCAGAGTGATCTGGTAAAAAGTCAAAAAGATTAATGTACATGTTGTCAGAAGAGCAGCTGGTCTCCACATCTGGAAACTAAATGTTACCATAAAAAGCAAATTATACAATTAAAAAGTGGGCGTTGCTTACTGTGTCATTTCATAAACAAGATCTGACTTTTCATCAGTTCATAGACAGTCCTAGACCCATACTCTAAGCTTTATCAAGAGCTGACTTGAACGTTTGGCACCACTGTGGGAGTTCTCAGAAAAGAAAAGCAAAGGAAAAATATTTAAATTGATATAAAACTCCAGAAACCAGATCAAAGGTTAAATGATACACTGCTTGTCAAAAAATATAGTTAGACTTGGATTTAACTGAGCCTCCCACTGGATAATTACTGCATGGAGGAGGATTTTTCAGCTGGAAAGAAGTTATTTAAGTGTAACTGAGGAGGTGAAGAGCATCTTATTTCTTAAACAATCATGTCTGAAGATAAATCCCGTGGTCGTGGATAAGATGTCAATCTTTCTCAGAAGGGTCAAATTGATTACATCAAGCAAAGAAAACATTCATGGAGATGTTGAAACTATTCCAATTGGATTAAAAACTGTCCAACACATTATTAAAAATTGGAAGGATAGTTGGGAACCATCATCTTCCAGGAAGAAATGGGGTTGGAGAAAAATCTTGAACGATCGTGACTGGCGACCACTTCAATGTTCTGTGAACTCAGTCATTAAAAACAGCGGCATGAGTCAGCTAAATCGCACCAACTTGGTAAAATTTCCATTTTGTGTTTTACTTCATATTCTTCTCTTGTTTCATCATCATCCATCTGGTTCTCTTTCCTTTTGTTATTTTGTTTTATCTGTGTTTTGGTTTTGGTGGTTTGAGGAACATATTTGTAAAGAAAATATACTATATAAATTGATTCCAAATGTGGGGTTCCACAGGGCTCAATCCTAGAGCCTTGCTTTTTTTTTCACTTTTATTTACTTCCTCTGGGCGTTGTTCTAAGAGAACATTGGTGTCTCCTTCCGTTGTTATGCTGATGATACTCAAATTTATGTACCACAAAAGCAGAATGATGCCTCTTCAGCTCTTTGTAAGCCTCTCTGATAATAAAGCCTTCATGGCCCCTAACTTGTTAATTTGTGATATTTGAGGTTCGAGGAACGTATTCATAGAGTACAAATACAATATTTACAGAGTGAACACATACAAGACAGCTGAAGTGAAACAGTAAACAAGTGAGGAAAACAAATGTATGATTAGTCGGCACAGTTTAAAGTGGGAACAAATGAAATGAAGCTAACATAACTTGAACTCTGTTAAGGTGTTTGTGTTTTCAAAGAAATCAAAGTCAGCAAAAGAATTTTAGTTTGGACTGAACATGTTTCCATCAACTTTTGTGATCAAAGATCCATAAAATGTCTTGGTTGTGTCTCAGGGTGAGCGGCGTGGACGACCTGCTGCAACTCGCAAAACAGTTCGACTTGAACCTGTTTCAACAGGATGAGGACGAGGCGGAGGTTGAGCACCAGCGGAGCCCAGAGCTCCTGCAGGAACACATCGTGGACTTGGAGAACAGCTTTCAGAGTGACTTCTCTTCCTCTCTCCCTGGAGGCTGTCAACCAGCGGCGAGCACGGCGGTCGGGAAGGATCCGGACCAGCAGCTGGAGGATGACCTGGACTTCCTGTTTGACGGACCGACTCAGCACGTGAATGGAAACCTGAGTCAGGTGACGTCAGCTCAGCCATCACCATTTAAGGCTCCTGTCACATCCACGAAGGTCTGTGGGAAACCGTCCACACCCTCGTGTGGGCCCACTTCAGGTTCCAACAACGTGTTTGAGGATGACTGGGAAAACGACGACTTGTTGAACGACTCATTGGTGTTTGAGATGACGCAGAATCCACAGGGATTCATCATCCCAAAACTCTGTTCCACCCAGAAAGCAGCCAGTCTGGTGAGTGGGGGGGAAACAGCTGCTCCGGTCATCCAGCGCGCTCGGGTCGATCCATTGTCTGGATCTGGAGTCCAGAAGGAAAATGTCAAACCGAGAGCAACTTTCAGACTGAACTCAAACTCTGACGTCTGTGACAGGCGGATCAACATGGACTTGAGGAAACACAGACAGGACGTTTCCAGACCTCCAGGTGGTCAGCAGAGCATCAGTGCAGCCAAGTCTGGACCTCGAACTGCAAAACCAGAACCAGTGAGATCACAGTGGGATCACAGGACTTCTCTGGGAATCTCCAAGTCTGCTACAAAACCAGGTCAGAGCTTTCCAAAGAACCCCTGCATGGTTTCCTCTCGCCGTGATGCCGCTAACTTCCTGGAGGATGACCTGGACTCCCTCTTCTCCTTGGACCCAGTCTGGGATGACCCGGCTGATGATGACCTGCTGTGTGAAATGTGCGAGGACCTGGAGAACCAGAACCAGAGTTGGAGTAGCATCTCTTCTGAACAGGCCCCTCCTTCAGCCAATCAGAGAGTGACTCTGCAGCCAACACACAGAATCTGGGACAACCAGCCCCAAACGCTGGCCACACCCCCTCCAGGTCGAGGAGCTGGCAGCTCATTGGATGCTGCAGCGAAGTCGTCACAGCAGCTGTTCAGATTAACTCAAACTAAACCCGCTTCAGGAAGCGTGTTCAGGACTCAGACAAGCAACAGCCAGTCTGCAGTCGCACCGTCGCCATTGCAACGCACTGACACCAAGCACTTCAGCTTCAAGAAGCCCAGCTACCTGGTCTCCATGGCAACTAACAACGGTAAATGCACAAACACAAAGCTCTTTAACTGGAGTCAAACCGATCTGAATATTAGATATATATATCAATTAAAACCAGATCCATGAGAGTGGCAGTCTTCAGTTTTACCTGTGTGATGCCATCCATGTCACATGTAAAACAGGGGATTTAACTGGTTGTCTGTATTTGGTTTGTCATCCCATGATTGACGATGAACCAAACAGAGAAGTTATGGTTGACTGTGTTACAATCAATCATAACTTCTGTGTGATTGATTGAGGAGCCTTGAAGCACCTTCAGGCTCTTGTTACAGCTGGCTGATCCTTCCCCACCCGAGTCACCCTCCAGGTTGGCCTGAACACTTTAAGGTAGAGTAACTTTCCCCAGGCGCTCACTGTGATGAAGCTGCAAGGAGGCTTCATCACAGGGCCACATACGGGGACAAACAAGCACACACACACCTACAGGCAATTTAGAGTCATCAATCAACCTAACTTACATGTTTTTGGACTGTGGGAGGAAACCGGAGTATCCAGAGAAAACCCACTCAAGCACGGGGAGAACATGCAAACTCCACACAGAAAGACTCCTGCTAGGGCTGGGAGCTGAACCAGGCACCTTCTTGCTGGGAGGTAACAGTGCTGCCCTAAGCATAGGTATTTACAAAAATCAATTAATAAAGTTAAGTGGAGCCACAAAAAACAAAAAATAAAATGGCATTTTTCTACATTTGAATCTGTCGTAACTGTAAATACATATTGTGAAGCTGATCTCTTCAACTGGTAGTGTTAGCAGAGATCAGCTTCCGACATTATTGCTGAGCTGGGAACTGACCAGCAGCTCCAGATGTTCAGTTAATGAGTGAAATCCAACATCTTCAAGCAGCAACAGCAGCTGCTTATCAGAACAATCACCTCTGCAGTTGAATCATTGTAGTAAACTAACTCCAGATGTTTCTGCTGCGGTTCATGCTTCTTTCTCTTGGACTTCATAAACTTCTTCTTTGTCACCTGATGGATGTTTAATAAGGTTCCTGAGGAACTTCTAGCAGCATTCTGGAAACCCAGGGGCTAATGAGCATCTCACAGTTTTCATGGTGGGATTTTTCTGACCGACATGACTCCATATTGCTGATGAGAGGTAGTTAGATTTATCCAACAAGTCGCGTGACACTGCTGGAGACTCAAAACAGGAAGTTGAAAGGCAGCATTTGTAACTTCCTGTCCTGGACTTGAGAGCACCAGAGAAGAATATGGAATGGTGCACGGATGTAAACAGTGTGACGTTTCCAGCAGTGTTGGTGAGTATTGGCGACTCGCATCAGATGTTCAGGTGTTTGACCCAACTTCTCCTAGTTTCTCTTACTATGTTTAAGGACGTTGTTGGAAATCATTTGGTGTTTATGTTCCAGGATTTAAGAGGAGGCTTAATTATTGAAAACTATCCTTTCATCTTCTCTGTCATGTGTGACATCACAGGTTTACATGATGAGGTCATTTCCTGTCCTGCAGCTGCGGGGAAATGTTCGGCAGCAGAGATCGAGCTGAAAAAGCAGCAGGCAATGGAGAGGAGACGGCAGAGACTGCAGGCCGCTCAGAACCCGGTGGGAACCAGCTGAACATCACCTGAGCTCACCTGTGTGGCCTGCAGCTCACCTACAGGTGACGTTTCTAGTGGAGACTGAAATCCAAACGGTTAAAGGAACATGAACTCATGTTTGTGACGGATGCATTCAGCAGAAGTTGGAAGATGCTCTACTCCAGATCTAACTCTAAACACAGAAACTGTTGTCTTCATGTTTCCACAAATAATAAAGAAAATTCATTTTTTTAAACACTTCCATTCTTCTAACCACCTCCCTCCACCAAGCCCTTCCCCCGTCCTTTACCTGGTTTCTAAATGTTTAAATCATTTCAGACTTGTTTGTCCTCATGAGCAGATTTCGACTCCTGTTGCGAGCCCCTGTCACTGCTTGCGCTCGCGTCTCTCAGTCAATGATTTAATGACTCGAAATAAATTCCTTCAACAAACCAGAATCTTGTGATGTGGTGAGGAGGTGCTTCATCTGAAACGTCTTCACCACCTGCAGAAGTGAAGGCCCATGTCTGCAGGTTCAGAACTGTTCTGGGGTCTTGTTGCTCCTTCTACAAGACCACAAGCATCGTTCAGAAATATTTTCACATACATCATCTCCTTCAAAAACCTACTCTGGATTCATGAACGCTGCATAAAAGTCATTTGGTTTATATCTTCATGAGGTCTGAACATGAATCCACCAGTGAAGTGGAGCAAATAAAGAATTTTGGTTTTTGCGAGTTAGTGGGTGATTGACGGGGCTCGTCGATGTTCAGGTCTGGGAAGACATCAGGTGATGAGTCTGTCCAACGAAACATCCAAGAGGTGAAGACAAAATAGTTTGTCCACTTCGAGACTGCTTGTGTCTATAAATGAAGAGATTCTTTATCAAGAAACTGAGTTCACCTCCATTAACCTCCATGTTAAAATGTTAAACTTTACAGCAGAAATAATTTACAGTCTGGTAGAAAAACAGTTTTGGTCTCCATAGTTGGAGCTTTTTCTCAGTAATTTTTATGAACATCAGGTAAGTCGCTATCAAGCAGTAAATGTATGTATAATTAGGGGTGTGGCCTATTAATGGAGTCTTGTTGAAGTGCTTTGAGATGATATTTGTCGTCACATATTTTAACACATGAAGACTTAGCTTACAGCAGGGATGTCCATCTCTGGTCCTCCAGGTCTGCTGAGCTGAAGGCTTTAGATGATCAAATGAAAGGATCATCAGCAGCAGCTGGTCGTTCAGGCCTGCAGACACCTGTCAAGGACTCGTCATTTGTATGAGGATGTGATGAGAAACGTGCAGGACAGCGACCTTCGAGGACTAGAGTTGGACATCCCTGCCTTACTGACCCGACTTCTGGTCCTGGTTTCTGCTCCAGCAGAACTGGTTTCACATGTTTCAGTAGTGACACTTGAAATGAGTATGTTTGGACAGATTTGATCAGAAGTAATAAGAAGTAAGATCAGAAGTAATAATATTAGTTGGCATTAGTTTCTCACATTTCCAACATGAAACTGTAGAGTATGAAGAAAAAGAAAAGTTCTCTACAGAAACCGGTGGATGACATCACAGGAGGCGTGGCCACTTCTGTCTACATGTTTGGTGCAGGTTCAGTGGTCGACTATTAGTTGAGATATTCAAGTCTCAGATCTGTTGTTCTGTCCTGGAGGAGTTCATAACACCCTTCCACTCCAACCACACACCTGTTACTTCCACAACTAAATATATTCAAATATAGTTGCTGATATATTCTCATTTTGGAGCAGGAATAGGAATGACTTTTTGTGTAAACACATTTAACTGAACTGTGATATTTGTCAGGCGACACATATCCAGCTGTTTAACCCCTGGATTACCTGGACATGCATCATTCGTCCTGTTGATGTCTGATCCCTTATTTTTCTATATTTGCTGAAATTTACCTGAATGTGACTATAAATGAAGATATCAGGAAAACTTGATATATGACCTTTGATTTATGAACTAAAACTTCAGTTTTTCTCTCTGCTCTGACTTTTTTTAAATTAACAGTAAACGGCCACCAAATCATGAAAAAGTCCATTTTATCCCAGCAACATGGTTTTATTTGAAATAAATAATAGAAAACTGAACCTTGCAACAATGACAACACTCATAAAACTAAGTTAGATCATTTCATCTAAACAGTAAAGTCCCATTTAATTCAACAAATATTTACATATAGTCTTGAATACATCATATAACGGTCTTTTTGTTGTTGTTGTTTAAACAATATAGTTCACTTGTTGACATGGCGATGAAAATTGTTGAGTCACCACCTCTGAGGTCAATTTAGAAGACTTCCTGTTTGTAAAGTCTCATTGGCACTTCATCTCCCGTTTCTGTTGTCAAGAATTTAAGTTACGTTTTTCGTCTGTAAGAAAACTAAAAGATTTTTCTAAGTCAAACTCTGATTCTGTTCTTCTAATACAACTGTCTCTGTGTGAAAAGTCATCTGAAACTTAAACACTGAGAGTTCCTGTCCAATCAGAAGGCTAGGTTGGGGATGGAGGCGGGGCTTTCACAGAGGTCACATGACCAGCTGTCAGACTTCCACCACCATCTTTTTATGAACATCCAATCCACTGGCGACCTGGAGGAGACAACAGGAAATGAGATCATGTCTTATTAAACAAAACATAACAGGAATCATCGAATGGTGGTGCGTTATAGTACTGGACAAATATAATACAGTATTAGTACTGGACAAATATAATATAGTATTAGTACTGGACAAATATAATATAGTATTAGTACTGGACAAATATA